>VIAB01003401.1:98949-111256 GCA_009801035.1 Oophaga pumilio
ACAATTCATTTAAAAAAACAAGCTCTCACACAACACTGTCAACAGAAAAAAAGAATATATTGAGTATTTGAATGTAGTGACTTAACAAAAAAAAATGTTATACAGCAAAAGTAGTAAAACATAAAACAACTATATCATTCTTGTTTTGCTATAACCCTAGTGACCAACAGTTAAAGGAGTTTTCTGGTCACAGACCATAGGGTGGGTCTTCAACAAGAGATCGGTGGGGAGCCAACAAGCAGCACCCCCACTAATTAGCTGTTATTTGCTCTGACAGCTGCCGGGTGTAGAGACTTTCCAAAATATATGAAATTATTCTGCAGTGCATGTCAGCGTCCACTGCACACTGAATGGAGCTGCGCCTTGCAACCCCGAATAAACTGTTCACAACCTAAAGCCACTGGAGCAAGTAAGAGATGAGGGTATTGGACCTCCACTGATTAGATGCTGATGACCTATCTTATGGATAGGTTATCAACATTCTCATACTGGACAACCCATTCACATAGGACTTTCGTAAGGTGAAGACTAAAAAACAAAAAAACAATAAATACAATAAAAAAATGTCCTCACCATGAATGTCAAAACTGGCTGAGGCATTAAGGTGATAAATATATTTATAGGCAAAATACAGCACTTAGCAGCTTGATGAGGAGCACTTACTCTGGCAGCTGAAGCGATGGAGTCAGAGCCGTGAGCAGCATTTTTTGTTCCATCGGTGCCAAATTTGGCTCGTATGCTTTGTGGGGATTCACTTCGGGCTACACTACAGTTTGTTGGACCTAGTAATTTTCTCCAAGCAGAAACAGCATCATCTCCAATTACTTCCATTGCTACTATTGGTCCACTTGTCATGAAATTGATAAGGTCACTGAAAAATAAAGGGGATTTTAACATTACATTTTAAAATATATATATACCGGTATTTAAAAGATAAATGCCAGAACAGAAAAAACAAAAACAATGCAAGTTGAAATTTTGCAAATATATTACAAAAATAAACAAGATGAAAGGATGAAAGAAGAATTATACACTTTACTGCAGTAAGGCATAGAAATCATGCACACTACACCTCACTATATTGTATTTGCTATCACTCCCACTTACAAAGTGGCCCCATATATGAGATACGGCCACTAACTTTCAGCCCTCATATAAAGCATACTAGTATGCTGTGTACATGACCCCTATCTGACCTGCAACAGAAGAAAAACCTTTTATTACACTCACCTGGGGAGACGGTCGGGTCCAAGGGGTGTCACTAGTCCTGGTCCGGCGCCTCCCTTCTTTTGATGGCGTCCTCTTTCTGGGCTTCATGTGGAAACTGAGTGCTACGTCATCCATACAGTGTTACCCGACATCGCGCTCCAGCACATGCGTACTTTTCTAGGGCACAGTAAAGCACTGCAGTGTGCATGCGCTGGTGCTCTTTGACCTTTCCCCGCACATGCGCACAGCAGTACTTTGCTCTGCCCTGGTCAGAGCAGAGAAGTACACCTGGGCAGGAGCACAATGCCGGGGAATACTGTGTGGATAACATAGCACCCGTCATCCACATGATGGATGACATTGAAAGAAGAATGGAGGCACTGCACAAGGACCAGCCACACCTATCGGACCTGACCGCCCCCCAGGTGAGTATAATAAAACGTGTTTTTCTTTTGTTGCAGGCCAGATCAGGGGCATATACACAGCTTATTAGTATGCTGTATATCAGGCCTGAAAGGTAGTGGTCATAGCTCATATGGAGCAAATGTGGAGACAGATTCTCTTTTAGAACTGTAAACATTTCTAGGAGACATTTCACTAAGTAGATTATGTAGTGGGAGGCTTTTATTGCTTACTACTAGTGATTTCACTAAGTAGATTATGTAGTGGGAGGCTTTTAGTGCTTACTACTAGTGATGAGCGAGTGTGCTCGGATAAGATGTTATCCGAGCACGCTCATGTCCCAATCGAGTATTTTTGGCGTGCTCAAATAAAATGTGCAAGTAGCCGTGGCTGCATGTCTCGCAGCTGTTTGACAGCCACAACACAGAACAGGGATTGCCTTTTTTTTTTTCGAGCGCACCGAAAATACTCGATTAGGACACGAGTGTGCTCGGATGACGCCTTACCCGAGAACGCTCGCTCATCACTACTTATTACCTTTCCAAAATGTATAGGATTCTGGGAATGAGTAATTCTTCTACTAGTTTCCTACTCGCTACAGCACACAAAGAACCTTTCTTATGGATGTAGGAGTCTATTTAAGGAAACTGGTTTCTCCTCTTAGATATTGACATTGCACGATCAAGTTTCCTCACTGAAATTGTAGACTTAAATCATTCTGTCATTTTACCAAAGACAAAATATAAAATTACATAAATATCATATGTTTAGAATTAAAATGCATGAATTATTGGAAATTAACATTTGCAAACACTTTTAAATAACTCAACATGACATTTTAATTCAATAATTATCTTGTCTACATACGGTATATACACTGTGTGCGCAATTATTAGGCAATCTGTAATTCTTCCTGATAGCAATTCAGTTTAGTGGAAAGATTACGGTACCTGGGCTGTGCTTGCGGAAATGAAGAATGAAGTTTTTATTAACAAATGCATTATGATGTAAGACAGGTGCCTTTTTCAAGGTAAAAAAAATTGTTTTTTGCCTTGAAAAAGACGTCAGTCCAGTGTCGAAACATGTTGGACAATAAAAAGTTTTATTTTATACCATCAAGTATTCTTCAGTTCTGCAAGCACAGCCCAGGTACTATGATCTTCCCATTAAAGTGAGTTTCTTAATCTGTTGACGATCAACTTTTTGGCCACCACCAACTACAGCCTTCCAGAAACTGTTTAGATATGTGTAGTGTTTTCCTTCACCTTAAATCTCCAGTTTAAGAAGAGCCCACAATATCTCAATAGGGTTAAGATAATAGTGTGGAAGGGGCCATGTCATTATTCTTTCAAGACCTTTTAAGACCTTTATTGTCAGCCAAGCAGAGGAGGGCTTCGATGCATGCAATGGAGCATTGTCATGCATAAAAATCATGGTTTTCTAGACAGATGTAGATGGAAGAAAGTGTATTCTAAAAACTGGCAGTAGGTTTAGGAGTTGATTTTAAGTTCTTCTTCAACCCAAGCAGATCTAACTAGCTCATCTTTAATAATACCAGTACATAGTCACCAGCAAGGTGGAGGTGGGGTACTTTTGAGTCAAAGGTCTGTGCCCATTACTGATCCATCCATCTGGTCCATCAAGAATCATTCACATCTCATCAGTCCATAAACCTTTGAAAAATCTGTCTTCAGATTATTTTGTGTCAGTCTTGATGTTTCAACTTCTGTGTCTTGTTGTAACTGTGCTGTGGCCCAAGGAAAGCCTGATGGGGCATGACTAGGTGAGCACCTGACTCTTCACTAGAACCCCTGATGTTGGGGTTAGGCTTGGCTCCCGATGGATACCAGATGTTATTCCAAGACAGACTTCGGACAAACGAAGAGACAGGTAGCAGGAATGGCCCAATAGGAGGATACAGCTGATACAGGCAGGCACGGAAGGAACACAGAAACTACAGATGCAGATGGGTTTGACTGATCTACAGATTGGCACGGCAGGTGCAGGTGGGTCCGGCTGATATACAGAGTGGCACGGCAGGTGCAGGCAGGTCCAGCTGAAATACAGACTGATAAGGCAGGTACTGGCACAGAGGTTTGGGATGGACAGACACTAGCAGAACTAGCGGAAGCAAACAGATAGGGACCTAAAAACTAGCAAATGTGTAGGTAACTAACTAATACGTTGCGCAGGCACCTACATGCAGGTGGAGGAGCCTTAAATAATAAGTGTCTCCCAGCCATTGGCTGGGGACACTTTAGGACGGCACATGCGGCCCCTTTAAGAAGGAGGGAGTGCGTGCACGTGCCCTAAGCACAGTGCCCTAAGCACAGTGCCCAGGGATCTGCACGCAATGCATAGACACCGGGTAGGAAGGAGCAGGAATTGCGGGATGGGGCCGTGACGGTGAGTAAGCTGTGTCCTTGCCAGAAAAGAGGAGCAGTGCGCAGGGACGCCGGCGCTACAATTGTTCAGTGGTGGTCTGCTTTCAGCTCACCTTACCTTGGCCATGTCTCTGAGCACTGAACACCTTGTACTTCTGGGTCTCCAGGGAGATTGTAGTTCTAGATTGAGAGCACTGGAAGGTAATGGGTTCCTGATCGCTTCACATTTGATTCGACTCAAATCTTGGGTAGTTAATGTGAGTCTCTATTTATAATGTGCGTCTTTTATTTTTCACATGTACACTGTTGACTATTTTCAACAAAACTTTTGATGGTTCAGTGATCATATCCCAATAATTTAGTAATTTCCAAAGTGCAGCATCCCTGTGTAACACTTGTAACAATTTCTGACTTTTCAAAGTCAGTTAATCTTTGTTTTGGCCGATTTTGCCTGAGGAACAAGCTGACTAACGGTATGTGCCCATGATCCAGAATAGTAGCGTTTTGGACGCAACTCACCTACGCTGTTCCTCTGTTGGTTATGTGTGTATATTTGTATGATTGGTATTTTCCTTTATCCCTGTTCGTATTACCTTGTTAGTCTGGTTGGTATATTATGGTACACTACTATTCCCCTCTTCCCTGGGTGGAGGAAGGGTACAGACTGAGAGCAAATTCAGGAGCTAAGGCAAGGTATGTGGCCCCGGCGTCTTCACCATCAGCAGTAATCTGGGGAACAGGGAGAGCTAGGGCGCCCCTACTGGGACACGCGACCGAGTCGTGACAATCAGGCATGTAAATAAAAACTGCTCAATCCCTAGCTATTCAAAAGGCCCCCCATACACATTAGGTAGTCAGTCAGTTCTGACAAAATTGGTAGGCTTGTGTGATTTTATGTAAGGGTGCCTTCAAGGAATATCAAAGGCAACAGATGTACTTAGGAAACTGAGAGTAAAATGTGATGTATCACAAAAAGGACACTGCCGAGATTAGGATGTCCATCGACGAGGATGCTTTAAGTACCACAGATGTAGAAGAAACTACTATATCCTTACATATGAAAACACAAACTCATCTGAATGAGACAACCTTTTTCCATATGAGGTAGCGATAGCAGAGAGGTTCTTCCACCGCAAATAAGTTAATGGCATACTTAGGAATATTTCTGTTGTGGGAATGTTTAAGTCCTGCCCCCAACTCCAATAGAAAACACCAGGACCCTCTAGTAACAAACCTGGTCCACTCCACAATGTTGATTTGGGGGCAACATTTTCACCAAATGTTTTGGATGCCTCAAATTTGTTGGGATTCAAAATGATGATGTTGGAAGAGAGAATGATCCAGCATGCTCAAATTCAGAATTCCTGTCTTTTTGTTCTTGATAAAAGCCACCACCAGACATGTCTGGCATCGGCTGCCACAGAGACAACAGGAGCGACGGGCCAGCTGAGTGCACCTTTATATATGTGAATCAAGGAAGAGCGTTACAGGCCAAACATATATTGGGCTGTGCAGATGGTTGTTAGGGCTGCTGGTACACACAAAAAAAGAGACAAATTTATCCTTCACAAGATGGTGACCCCCTTCATAGAACATTAAGCAGGGAGTCAACACGAGGTCACATGACAAAGTCAGGAGCAAATATCAGCTGAAGGGTGTGTAGACTATTGATATCCATGACATACAAATGTAACATAATGCTTTCCTACTGAAAAGTCTCTCGCCATTAATAGTCAATTGTGTGCAAAGAACGAGAGTTCAATCGCTCTTTCTTTACCATACAGGTTACTAAGATCAGAAGTCCATTTTCCCACTACTGTGAAATCAAGTAGGAAGCACCCCGTCCTGCTTTCTCTGCTAAATGCCACAAACAACATACCGTATATAAATGAATAGATACCCACATCTTAAACATCTTGGTGCAAAAAATGAAAATCCAGTGTGAAAATGTAGCTACAGTGAAGATGTAATATTCATAATTACAGTTCAGGCAAAATTAGGATACAGTGAATGTAGTTTTCTAACTGACAGGTTTCCCCTCTTTACCCAAGGTATCAGATGTAATTGTTTGTACAGCACAAGCCATACAGACCAGCTGACTGTCAGCCTAAAGATGCTTCTGCCGGTCATTCAGCGGTCTCGGCCCACCCTCCCATACGCACTCGCTCCCCCAAGTGCTCCTGTGTTTGCTGTGAGAAAGCTGCTGACATGTTGACCGGGGGGCTTATCTCAGGGAGAACAATGCGATCGGCAGTCTGAAATAGGACATGCGCAATCGACATCTCTCCTGACCATAGATATCGGCGGGTTCAGCTGACATATGTCTAATGTTTAAGGGGGCCCTTAAAGCGCAAACATCATTTTAATCTGTATTTAATAAATCAATAGTAGACATGAAAATAAGCAACCTTGTAATATATATTATCAAAGAAATTTGCTTCTTTCTCTTCCAAAATGTTATCAAAATTTTCAATTTGGCGGTAATATCTGTATTCAGTGAAGACAGACTTTCCCGTTACGGAGATAGGAGATGGCACTTGATGCTAATAAGATTCTATGTAGACAGAAAAGCTCTCCCTGTATCTCATCCATCCTTCCGTCTATACAGAATTGTGCCCGTAGCAGCTCCTATCTCAGTAACGTAAGAG
Source organism: Oophaga pumilio (assembly GCA_009801035.1). Taxonomy (NCBI): domain Eukaryota; kingdom Metazoa; phylum Chordata; class Amphibia; order Anura; family Dendrobatidae; genus Oophaga; species Oophaga pumilio. Next base: position 105,593 of record VIAB01003401.1, read on the forward strand.
TTGGTCTTCACTGAATATAGATTTTACCTCAGAATTGAGAATTTTGATAATGACTGATCAATTTTGGAAGAGAAAGAAGCAAACTTCTCTGATAAGATATAGTATAAAGTTTCTCATTTTCATGTGCACTATTGATTTGTGAAATTAAAATGACGGTTACTCTTTAAGCATCTTTGGCCAAACAGCCATCTAATATGTAGGGCTGGCGTACAGTACCTAATTGGTCAGAAAGAGCAAATGATCTACAACATTGAATCTAAAGATACATAACATGTGCCCCAAGGGGACTTGCCATGGCTGCTATGCTGGATGTACTGTGATAGCGCAGAAGAAACCAGTAATGGCTAATGCTAGAGCTGCAATTACCCTGCACTTGGACCAAAGGTGGCTTGAAGGAGCAGAGACAGGTTGGAGGCCATGCTGGAGGAGCAAGTAGATCTGTGTACTGGAAAGCTGTGGCAAGAGCATAATAAAACAGAAAAGGCTGAAACTGTCAAAAGGAAGAAGAGTACTGAAGCTAGTACCATCTTGATACCTCAAAATTCTGCACGCTGAGGGCTGACTGTGGAGAGCTAGGCCTTACAGATAGAGCTGATGTTTAAAGGACCCACTCTCACTGGTAGTTCCCAAGTTTACGGTTCATATATAACAGAGTTTGTATACTATGGTGTCTGGTCTTGGGGTCTGTATACAGTAGGGTCCAGTTTGTGGGTCTCTTTGCTGCTAGAGTTCAGGAAGGTCAGGTCATAGTGCTAATCCATCACACCATGGCACCAATAGCACAGGTCCCACTGTAAAGCATGGAGGTGTCTGCCACTTTGACAGGTAACACTGCAATTCACTCATGGCTAATTACAGTATTATAATTGATTGTTTCATTGGGGTGCGCAGCTTGAACAGTCACTCACTAGGGTTACCTGGCCAAAAAAGAAAGAGAAACATGGTCTACAAAAACAACAAGTAAGTAAAGCGGCAGTGAAACCAAGTTGCCATCAGCTCACCTTTGCTGTAGTTTTGAGCTGTACGTTTCCCTCTTAAAGGCAGACATGACAACAGAGACATCATGTAATAGTATTGGGGAGGCCGGCGACTTTCCTTAACAATAGCTGATCGCCAGGAGTTTCAGCTAACAAACTGGAGGAGAAATGGTTGCCCGCGTTTTTGACAGCCAATATTGCATAGATACTGATGGATGTATTCATGAACAGGGTTTTATATGTGTCACAAGGTGTACGATACAATTAACGAAACCTCCTTTTTTCTTGGTTGTGATGGTGAAGCTGGGAGGGGATTGCTCGCCATTACCATCAGGTCTGAAATGATACTTTTAACATGGCATTTAGTAGATGGCACGTTACCTACGTCAGAGTTTGCCACAGGAGAAATTAGTCGGACAAAGGAATCCTCATGTGGGAATGTTACATATTTGTCAGTGCTTTAAACGATAACTTTAGTTCAGAGGACAAAGAGCGTATTGTCACCTCTCGGAATGAATAAAGGTCTATGTCACACTGAGCCCCAGTGTCCTCTTTAGCTTAATAAATGTAACTTTGTAAATCTGTCAGCATACCTTGTGCCTCGTTTAATATAATTACTATTCAACAGAAACTGTGCCTTCAAACTCCAGTTCCAGGCTTTTTAATTATTTACCACAATGACATTGAACAGAACAGAATGTCTGCTGGAGGGCACTGACGCCGGCTGACATACGTAGCGAGCTATACCATAATTACGGCGTGTACAGAAGGCATTACAGTATGGATTGTGCTGACATATCGCTGACTTCTGCCCTCGGAGATATGGTGAGGAACATCGTCAACCTAACCTAGGACATTAGTATCATCCATTTATTCATAAACCAGATCCTGCGAGCTGTGACAAGAGAGGCGTAACATGGCTTCAAGTCTAGTGTTAGGCTGCTGGAGGTCTTCCTACATGTGACTGGTGCGTACATCGTGAAGGATGACGGGGTCATTATTTCTACATTAATATGGTGTGTCCATTATAGGCATTTATAGCATCTCACCTGCCAGGATGGGGGTCCTGAAACCCCTCTTAACTGATTCACACAACTACTGAAAGATGCTTCCCCCATTTGCTATAATGGACCGGTTGCACCCATCTCTCATCAATAGCAGCTACAGAAACTGTGGAGTAAGAAGCATTCATAGTTTGTGCCTCGATGACCAGAATTACTACTCGACTATTATTCTACAAAGGCTTCACTACTTCATTAGTTATGGAGAACGGACTCCCTTCGAATTAGTAAAAGGTGGATGCTGGACTTCTTTTCTGCTGACAGGTGGGGGACTCAAAGATGGGAACTTGTACCTGTCATGCATTTCAGGCCCACCAACTCATTTCTCTTGATAAATTTTACATGAGTTTTCCTACAACCAAAAACAACCCTTGGAGGGTATTGTCTTTTGCCGCAATACCACCTCAAAAAATTAACATAGTACTCAACAATGTAAAAATGACAAAGCTACACACTTTGAATCTTTTGTTATTTCTTTTACCACTTCAGTGTTCAGAAACCATAAAGCGGTTTGAAGAAGTTGCATGTTCATTTTTCGGGCATCTTCTGCTAGGAAGCTGCTCTCCACCAAAGCCACTACTGGCGGAACTGCCGCAAGAAACTACAGCAAAGATGCCAGAGACGCACATCAGTAAAAAGTCAGCCAGAGTCTTCCTTGAGCGGCTTTACCTAGAAAAACTTGGAGGCTCTACCTCCAGAAAAACAGACATGGTGTGCACATACCCCAAGCCTATATACACACTGTGTCAATTCAGGAGCATTACTCCTGGAACCCGCCTGGAAATGCGCTGCGAAACTGCAGCAAAAAGTGACCATAATGCACAGCAATGTAAAAACGACATTGCTGCACACACATTCAATCTTTTGTTACTTCTTTTAACCACTTCAGGATTCGGAAACTAGGAAGCCATTCACTAGTTATAGTTTAAATGACAGAAAAGAGTCGCTTGGCTGCTGGTTTTATCGGCATTTTTGTGGTGTGTTCTGTCTATAATGTAACCTATAACAAGTGAGCAGCTTCTTAGCCGCACGAATTGCGACCATACTACTTCTATTAATTACTTCATGGATTCTGAACACTGAAGTGGTTAAAAGAATTAACAAAATACAGAATGCATGCATGCAAATGTCATTTTCATATTGCTGTGCATTATATTCTTTATTTGCAACATTGTTTCTGCCTGGAATCCACCTGAAACAGCCATGAAATGGTAGGTTCACATGTTGCTTTTTTCAGGCACGTTTGGAGCTGGTCCATTCCAAAAACCACCAGAAAAAGCTCAAAAGAATCTTTTTCTTCATTTCTATGGGAAAAAAAAACGACTTGTGCATTTTGTGCATACGTTCAGGCTTGTGAGCAACTTATACCCACTGCCAAGCAGTTAAAAGAAGTGATCTGACCATCCTTCAGGCGTATTCCGCTTGAAAGATGCTTCATACTTTACAATAGAACTCAATGAGAAGGTCAAAAAACCTGTCTGGGTGTCTTTTAAAGTGTTTGAGAGTTTTAGCCTCATTGATCCACAGATTTAAAAAAAAAATTACAGCAAGACTCTCTGCCACAAAAAATGCTAAAACAGGTGCCCCCCACCAAAAAAAAAAACTGCTTTAGGAATTGCATGAAAAATGTGCAAAACGCTGCTTTGGGAAATAAATCGCCAATGTCTCCCGAAGCGGTTTACACTTGAAAAGCTCATCAGTTTCATCCTCCTGGAAAAAACAACATTGCCAAGCACTTTATATGTATGGAGGTCTATATGCAATTTTGCATTAAAGGATAACATTTTGCAAAAAGTGCATAACAATTGATGTTTGTGGCAAAAGACTAACTTAAACTAAGGCTGACTAAAAATAAATTCAAGTTCTGGATGAGCTGAGCCTAAAGCTCATACAGTCAGGAAATTAAACTAATATATATTTTTGCACTTTAGATGCAAAGTACAGATTAGAATCCTGGAGTAGATCAATGACCTGAATAGAGGCTCAATGGCTCCTCATCACACTACTTTCTAGACAATGTTCTGCCCTCGCAGTAGTTTTTTAAAGCATAACAAGCAGCACTGTATTCACCTTCCCCGGGTCCACTGGCGAATCTGCGCCATTGCTCGTGTACTCCCAAGGTCTGGCATTGGCTGCAGCGCTGACGTCATATTGATAGTGAGCTAGCCAATCAGTGAGCTCAGCAGCTCTGAAGGGGGCGTTCAGCGTATACAGGCAGAGCCACTGAGCTCACTTGATTGGCTGCAGCGCTATCAAGGTGGTGTCCGCGCCGCAGCCAATAGCAGACACCATAAGCAATAGTGGAGACCTGCCGATGGACCCAGGAAGGTGAGAACAGCGTGATTTGTTATGACTTAAAAACTGCAGTCATGCAGAACAGTGCCTGTAAGGGAACAACCCCTCTGACCCATGGAGACCAGTGATTTTGGAGCCTGAAGCGGCAGCGTGTTTTTTCATTTTCACATTGCTGCCTTCGGAGGGTAATAGCTTTGTATATTTTTCTCACAGTAGCTGAACGAGGGCTTGTTGTATGCATGAGGTGAAGTATTACTTAATGCCACTATTTCTGGGTACATGTAATGAAAAAAGTAAAATGCAATTCACTGTGCGGTATAAATGGCATATTAACTGTACTCGGTGAGCTGATATGATCATGAATAGTATGGGTGCGTAAAGCTGTCATCAGAAGAAACGGGGGAAACTTTAAGGAATCTAAAGTGTAACACATTCTGGTTTCGTTCACTCCTTGTTCCCATATGTGTCCCCTTATGACTTTGCTGCCTTCAGTCTGAATCTACAATGTACACATTCCAATGAGATCAAAGAAGACCACTGCATGTACTGGTGTGTCCAAACTTTTCACCAGTACTGCATACGGTTATACCATGTTATAACGAGTTGGAAACCCAAATACAGTACATGACAATGTTTAGGCGTATCCAAGGTGATTGGTACTGTGATCCGCTCAATTTGACATTCTCTTCTATTCTTTTTATAAACCTATGGCTTTACCTGAGAAATCATTGTCTTAGTTCAGATTCATCCAATGCACAAAAAAACAATTCAATGACAGATTGAACCTTGCTTAATGGAAATCTCTCCGCAGGTTTTTGCTATGTAATCTGAAGACAGCAGGAAATAGAGGCTGAGACACAGAATTCAGGGATGTGTCACTTGTTAAAGTGTGTGCTGTTGTTTACAAACTGTGACGGTTTCATCACTAAAAGATTAATATTGCCGAACTAGTCCGGCAACCACCTCCTGTGATAGGCAGCTCACTGTCTATGGACCTTGTATATACAGAGCCTGGTGTGGGTGGGGTTAGCTTGCTCAGCTCTGCTTCATTCTAAATCTAAAAGCTGTGATTGTGTGAGAACTTCTGCACCCAGTAATCTAGGGATACATCGTTGGATTCAGCTTCTCTGCCTACATTATGCTGCTCCCAGATGAAGTAGCAAAAACCTACTGACAGATTCCTTTTATGAAACAGTTTATTAATATGTATTATTTGTTACTACAATTACTTACTTAAAAAATGATTTTGACTGATGTTCACTGTAGAAGTCCATGGCTTCAGCACTAAAATGCAAACCACGAAAGAGTTAATCCATGCTCGGGTCAAACAC
>VIAB01003401.1:144280-156078 GCA_009801035.1 Oophaga pumilio
GCAAATATTCCTGAACGTGTGAACTTAGCATTACTGTCAAAGTTTTTTCTAATATTTAATCTGTACATTCTCCCTTAGTTTCTTCCCATTGCTTCTCGTGTTTTAATGTGCAAATGAGAATAAGGATGATCCCTCTACACTGTGACAGCCCTTCAGATATTTGTAGACAGCTATTAAGTCTCCTCTTAGCCTTCTTTTATGCAAGCTAAATATTCCCAGTTCCTTTAACCGGTCCTCGTAGGACATACTTTGCAGTCCGCTCACCATCCTGGCAGCTCTTCTCTGAACTTGCTCTAGTTTTTCAATGCCTTTTTTAAATGTGGTGCTCACTACCCAGAACTGGACACAGTATTCCAGATGAGGCATGACCAAGGAGGAGTAGAGAGGGAAAATTACTTCACTTGATCTAGGGTCTGTGCTTCTCTTAATACATCCTAGAACGGTGTTTGCCTTTTTTTGTTGCTGCATCACACTGCTGACTGATGTGTAGCCTGTGATCTATTAGTATACCCAAGTTTTTCACACGTGCTGCTGCTTAGTTCTATTCCTCCCATTTTGTAGATGTAATTTTCTTTTTTCTTTCCTAGATGTAGAATCTTGCATTTCTCCCTGTTAAATTCATTCTATTAGTCGCTGCCCATTGTTCAGGCTTATCTAGATCCTTCTGAATCCGTTCTCTGTCTTCTCTAGTGTTAGCTATCCCTCCTAGCTTTGAATTGTCTTCAAATTGATCAGTTTACCTTCAGTTCCCTTATCCAGATCATTTATAAAAATGTTGAACAACACTGGAGTTAGGACAGAGCCTTGTGGTACCCCACTTGAAAAACTTCCAATTGGATGTGCAACCATTTATTACCACTCTTTGAGTATGATCACTGAGCCAGTTATGAATCCACCTAACCGCAGCCCTGTCAATCCCTTACTTGGTCATTTGTTCAATAAGGATAGTATGAGATACTTTATCAAATGCTTCAATTATCACATATCTTATGGATTGATGATATGTGTTGTACACTGTCTAATTCACGGTGGAAACCTATTGGAATCCGTAAGCCAAAACTGTGTCTCAAACAAGCATTACAGTAACTGAAAATAGTACAGCGCGAGAATGCAGAGGTTTAATGGTATAACCATGGAAATATATCTTAGAAATGCATTCTTCACCGCTAATCAGCTAGTAACCTTCAACCGGTTGATACCAGGGAGTGTCAGAAATAAGTAGCTTGCATGAATGTTCCAAAGTGCATATTACAGGGAGCATTGTCAGAACATAATGAACTTAGAAATGTATTACCTTTACAGGCAGAATATATAATGGGTAGCTGCAACTATCTTAATGAGAAATAAAAGTAACACAGTAATAAAATAGGAAAAGCAGTAGATTCCAGTTTTACGTATATATTGTTATGATAAATGCCTAAAATAGCTTTTTTTAGAGAAAGTATTATTAATCATTAACAAGTGAATTCCTAGGACATAGCTAAAATCCAATAACAGAAGGTTCAGCAGGATCAGTAGTTCCCATACTGTCCAAATAGGTCACAAAAGGAACAAAAATCTGCAGATACTATAAATTTAGCTGTGTTTTTAATATAAATACAAAAAATGTGTTTTTATCTCCAAAGGTGTCCACATTTTCAGATATTAGGTCTTGACGGACCGGGGTGCCAAAAGTCCAACATGATTCTGGTGGTCCACTCTATAGCTATACTCAAATATTACCTGGCCCCACTGGGAAGGTACAAATGTTTGTTTTTTTTAAACAGTTTTGATCCTTAGTGGTCATAAAAGTAGTTTAAAAGGAGATAGTCTAAGCAAGACTATGCTTTGAAGTAAACACAACACCATTTAGGACAAATTGCCCATATGTGGTCAAAAATACTTTTAAGGCACAGTACAAAGCTCGGAAGGGAAAGAGCGCCATATTGTAGTGCAGATTTTGCTGTTATGGTTTGAGGGTGCAGGTCACACTGGCAGAGCCCCTGAGGTGTCAGAACCGCAGAACCCCCCATAATTGACCCCATTTTACAAACTACACCTCTCAATGAATTCATATAAGGGTGCAGTGATCATATTAACACTACAGGAGCATCACAGAATCTTATACCAATGGGGCACAAAAATTTTGTTTTCGCCACTGATATTCCTTTTTCACACAGGAAAATGGGTAAAAATGGCACCAAAATATGTCACACAATTTCTGCTGAATGAGGCAATATCCCATATGTGGCTGTACAGTACTACTTAGCCACACGGCGAGCCTCAGGAGGGACTGAGCGCTATTTGACTCTTGGAGAAATTTTTTAGAATAGTTTTCGGACTCCACATACAGAGCCTTAAGTTCCAGAACAGCAGAATCCCTCTCAAGTGATCCTATTTTGGAAATTAAACCCCTCTGTGAATTTATTTCTAGAAAACACCCATGGAGTCAAAATGGTAACTACACCTATTGTTAAGGGGACTCTGTCAGCACAGAATGACTGTTCAAACTAAGTCCTGACTCTCGGTGCTTCATGGCGGGGCCAATCATTTAAATACACCTTCCCATTTGCTTGTTTCCCCCTTGCTTCTCCATCTTCCCCTCTTCTTTGACAGCTTTGGCTTTATAGAGACAGAGAAAAGAGGAGATAGATCGAAACCAAGCAGGGAAGGTGTATATAAATGATGGGCCACGCCGTTAAGCAATGAGCGCCTGTACTTGGTTTGAACAGTCATTCTGTGCTGACAGAAGTGAGTCCCTTTAACAAAAGGTGTCGTGACAATTTTAACTCCATGGGTGTTTTCTACAAACAAACAGAAATAGATGTTGCTGAGTGAAAATTGCAAATCTGCCAGTGTAGTGCCATCTGCCAGTGTAGTGCCCATACAGTGTAGTGCCATCTGCCAGTGTAGTGTCCGTACAGTGTAGTGCCCGCTCTGGAGACATGGACCCAGTAAGTTAAATGGGCTCTCATCGCTACAGTGCTCACAAACATGTGGATGCTAAATGTGGCTTAAGGGTATGCCACACTAAACGAGATCGCAAACGAGATCGCTAACGAGATCACTAAAACGTCACTATTTTGCGATCTCGTTAGCGACCTCGTTGTGTGTGGCATGTAGCAGCGATGTGGCCCCTGCTGTGATGTCGCTGATCGTTCACTAGAGTTCTGGACCGTTTTTTGATCGTTGGCGTCCCGCTGGTGAGCCTGAATCGCTGTGTTTGGCACCTTTTGCGAACGACGAGCGACCTCGTTTGTGACGCATATGACTGTTTTGCGTCACGGAGTGGATCGCAATATCTGTAAGTTCTCTTTTGCGTCACAGAGAGGATCGCAGAAGTTGCAAAGCAGGCTAGCAGGACGCAGAGAGCAGGAGCGATGCTGGAAATTCCTATGAATCAGAAGCGCTCAGTACATGCTAATGACAGATCCTAACGACCGCCAAAGTCGTTAAAGAGATCGCTGACCGCTGATGAGTCGTTTATGAGATCTCCTGTTTGGCAGCTACTAGCGACCTAAAAGAGATCACACCAACGATTGCGTCGTTATCGTGATCGCTAACGAGATCGCTAAGTGTGGCAGTACCTTTAGGCACACTATGGGGCTTAAAAGGATTAGATTTGGGAGCACAGAACTCGCTGGATTTCATTTGGGTGGAGCTATAGCCCTTTTCCAGAGCCTTTGTACTACCAGTAACGTGAAAGCCTCCTATATTTCCACTGACACATGATGGGACTGACGTCATGTCTCAGGATTCGTTCACAGCATCTCCATCAGCCTCATTATAGGGAATCTTCTGTTGGGGGTTCAGTCTGAATCACATATTTCCAATATTTACACTGAAACCCCAATGCAAGCGCTCAGTGTAAAACACAGGATAAATGTGTGCCGAGCCTTATAAGCTGCGATCTTTGGGAGGCAGAAGGAGCAAATTAACAGCAGGTGAAGAATTGATTTTATTCAGTTTTCATTTTTTATGCTGTTTCTTGTGCAGTGATTAGGTGACTTTTTTCTCTGGGTCGGTGCGATTACAGCGATACCTTTCTTTTTTATATAGTTTTATAGTGCATCGCCATGTAGTAAAGTGTATCGCCATATTGTGATAGCTATAATTTTCCCATATTTCAGCCGATTTTTGGGAGGCAAAATGAACAAAATACAGCAATTTAGGAATTGTTTTTTTTATGCTGACCACTGTGTGATAAAAGTGATACGGCAGCTTTATTCCTGGTGTCAGTACGATTACAGCAATAAAATATTTATATAATTTTTTTATGTTCTACCGCTTTTACACAAAAAACAATTTTACAACAAAAAAAAAGTAATGGTATTTGCATCGCTTTATTTTGAAAGTTCTAGATTTATTATTTTTCCCCTGATGGAGCTGTATGGCGACTTTTTTTTTGCAGTATAAGATGCTGTTTTCAGCAATACCATTTTTATTTACATTCGACTTTTTGCTTGCATTTTTTGTTTGGTGGTATGATGAAAAAGCATAGTTTTTTTGCCATTATTTTTCTGTTTTACTGTTTTCACTGATGGCGTTAACTCATGCGACATTTTTATAGGTCGGGTCGTTACAGACACGGCAATACCAAATATGTGTACTTTATTTTTTGTTTTTACATTAATATATGTATTTATTGGTACAAGGGGAATTAAAGATTTCCCTGACCCACTTCTATTTATCACAGAACGCTGAAACTGCACATGATTAATGATATTAGTCTCTATAGGTTACGCGCCAATTTGCAACTCAGAACTGTTACGGTCTTGATTTTACAGGTGCTAAAGTGATGTGAGGTTTGATAATGGACCCAGTGGAATACAGAGCAGTCATCAAGTTCCTTTACTTGAAAGGCCGCACACCAAAGGAGACGTTCAATGAGATGAAAGAGGTTTATGGTGATGATTCCCCATCATATGATGTAGTAAAGAACTGCCATTGTCAACTCAAATGTGGTCGGACTTTGGTGTAAACAGCTCCAATTCCAGGGCGATGCAGCTCTGCTATTGATGAACACATCATCCAGCAAGTGGAGGTCACCATTTTGGAAATTTGCCGCGTAACCATTTGCCACCTAGCCCAAAATGTCAAGATTAGTGTGGGGTCCGTGGAAAAAAATCCAAGACCATCTTCACATGCATAAGGTATTCACTTGCTGGGTTCTCCGGCTGCTCACACCTTTCCAGAAGCAGGAACGAGTTGAATGCTCTCAGGCTCTATTGACGATGTGTTATGGAAACCAGGAGGACTTTTTCAACAGCCTGATCACACAGGATGAAAGCTGGGTCCATCACTATGGTCCTGAGACTAAAGTCCTGTCGATGCAATGGAAGCATCATGACTCACCGCCTCCAAAGAAGGCACGCGCCCAACTCTCGGCAGGCAAGGTCATGCTCACAGTATTTTGGGACCAGCACGGAGTAGTATTGATGGATTTCCTAGCAAAGAGTACCATGATCACTGGGCATACTATGCTTCTCTGGTGAGGAAATTGCAGGAGGCCATCAAAACCAAGAGACATGGCATGTTCACCAAAGATGTCCGCCTTCTGCAAGACAATGCACCAATTCACAACTATGTTGCCCAAATGGAAGCATGCTCCTCTGGCTTTTAAATTCTACCGCATCCCCCTTATTCACTCAACCTCGCACCATCGGACTTCCACCTCTTTCCAACAATGAACTTATTTTTGAAGTGCAAGCATTTTCCAGATGATGAGACTCTGATTTCTGAAGTCACAATGTGGCTTTTGGAGCAACCTGTCGACTTCAACAAGCGAGGTGTTTATAGAAGCTTAAAGAGATGTGAGAAGTGTGTGTCCCTAGGTGGCATCTATATAAAAAAGGACTAATAACTGTGCCAAGTTTCATTGCTCTCAGTCCACAGGAATTGGGTCAGGGGAAATCTTTAATGAACGCCCCACGTACATGCATGACCAGGCGACCATATTTCGACCCTGATTCACCATGGAGACCATCGGGACAGCACAATCGCGTTGTGATGATCGGAGCAGAGAGTGAAACCCACTGATTATCGCACCGGCTTAACGAGTGAGCCATCGCGATTGTCCTGCTGTACATGTATGACGGTTTGCAGGAACGCACTTCCCACGGTGTCGTACAGGAGTTAATATTTAATCAATAACTCACTGCATCAGTTTTAGAGGGGAAAAAATAACAGAAACCCTGTCGGTCTACACATGACCACTGCTGTCAATCATTGTCCTCATTGCTCAAGTGAAACATAGTTTACTGACATCACCATTCAGCGAACAGCCACAATGGATGCCGAGGTCACATGCTGGCTGCTTAAAACCAAAGGCCAGAGGGACTGCCGAAGTAGAAGCGCTGGATCATAAAAGGGAAGAAAAGGTGATCAGTAATTATTTTTCAGTTTTCTAACATTGACCGCCTGTTTTTATTTTTCAAAAGCCGTATAACCCAATTAAAACCACAAAGACTTAGGCAGGGCTTATAACCCAGTGTTTTGTGGCTCACTATGCCCATAGGCATTTCTGTTTGGCAGAGCGGGTCAGGCCTTCTGCTGTCTTCCTACTTTATGGCAATATCTTTAAAACTTTTTCTCATCATTTATAAACTTGCTTGATCTTGTTTAGCAACAATTCGCTGCCAGGATATTATTTGTATTTCACTTTACATGTTTGGCTTTCATCTCATGCAAGACTAAAGTGAGAGGGTTAATCAAATTCTGACGGAGAGATTACAAAAAGTAAGTAAAGAAGGAGGCTTCTGCAGATCTTCAGGGCACACCATTTTACCTGGTATTTGTCTTTTCACTGTAATGTGATTTATGTATGTAAATTATTTGGAGTTTTTTTCCATATTTTGTTAGATCCTAAACCTGAATTATATGGACAAGTGCATGTGGCAAACCACAACCGATCCACAAGATATGTGATAAATGTCAGACTGTTTGGGTTCCTGCCGATCACATATGAATGGAGCAGTGATACTCAGCTATCTGAGTCAGTCCTACAACTCGAGTCTGACAGGATGGGAGCAGCTAATGCACAGTAAGTCTACATCCGGGGTCCAGGAGGGGAGTCCTGAGCGGGGAACCCGTCTGTGTGGTGCAGACGCCCAAATAAGACATATGACTATAGACAAATCATTTTTCGGTTTTGGCTGCAGCAGTCAGGTGACTAAAAGATTGTATCAGTGAAACATCCACGGACATCGCTTCTGGGCCTCTGCTGCGATTTTATCTGCGAAACCGGTACAGAGCAAGAAAAAAAGAAACAGAAGTGTGAGCGAACCCTAAAAAGAAGTCCAGCACAATAGCGTCATCTTCCCTGTGATGAATGGAGGTCAATAGTAGTTACTTCATACATTTAGATTCCCTCCTTTATGTTTGGGAAGCGTCTTAATCCAGTCACATGTGCCTTCATGACCTGGCCTACTTGGAAGCAGTCATCTAGCAGGGCGCGCCTGCAGTGTTCAGGTAGGAATCATAGCATCCTCCACACAGATCTGGATATTCACTGCTCAAGGCACAAGATAGCAAAACTTTTCATGAATTTTGAGATGTTATCAATGCAGATTATTAATTTAGCATTTTGCTGCTGTTGGCATTTTATATGTGAACATATGGCTTCAAATCTCAGTACTCATGTGGTATGGAATGGGAGGGCTTGCGCGGACACCACAATGGCGCCGCGGCAGGGCTCTGGCTGCAGAGGCAAACTTGCTGACTTTTTAACAAGGGCACTATAACTGTAACTCATACGACACTTAGGAAAGGGACAATGGATCTACCTTCGGTAGGCCTACCTTTCATCATTGCCCAACTTTCTCTGTAAATTATATGTTAAAATTTATCAAATTTGAAAACTGGAAAAAGTACATTATAAACCCAGCCATAGAGTCTGTAAAAGCAATTAGGCATAATTTATAATTCAACACTTTTGACCACAATGCTGCAGATATTGATGTATGAGGCACATGAGCCTTCTGGAAAACAATTACATACCACACGAACAGAGAAGAAATGCAGAACAGACTCTTTCGAGAAGTTCAAACGTGTTCTCAGGCGCTGCAATGCATTATTAGTAATTATGTGGGATTACCATGTCACATGAATAGGATTATGGAGAAAATAAGTAGATCTATGCTAAAGAAACATGCAAGTTGAATGTTAGAATTCAATTCAGAGTCTGAAATGCTTATATCTTGTCTTCTGCATGTATTCTTAATGGCAGAATGTGACATTTTCTTTCCTCTAACACAAGAGAATGGTAGAACTTACAGGACATAGCTGGTGAAAGCACGCCGGTGGCTTCATGAAGGTCAGGAATGTGAGTAGATCTAGGTGCTCAAAGTGTTAATGCGTATGCCTTACTGGCACTAACCAGAGAGAAAGTAGGCTGAAGGTTCAAAGCAGCTTAGAGGGATAACTCAATCTCGAGATCTATTAGTCCTACTACATGATGGGATTGCCTGCCCCGGGCACACAGAGGGCATTAAGATCACTTGCCAGTCCCGTCAGGACTGAACCTCCTGAAGGGCCAGCATCAATAAAGTAACACAAGGTTTAGGAATGTAAAACAAACCTGAATAAAAGAAATATATGCATGATAAGCGGTGTACCGGCACAGTAACAATGAAAGCATCCTTGGTCTTTTACATTAAGTTTTATACAGGTCCATGAACTGTAACTTCTGTAAACTAATACGGAAAGATAATCCTGAAAGCCCCACACTCCCTAAAGCTTGATAATTCAGGTCTGGATGGATATAAATACAATGTCCAATTAACCAATGCTGTAGACAAAGGACATGGACCGCACAACCCAAACTCATACATTGATCTAATGCCGCGAGGCAAACATGTCCAAAACTGAACGTGAGGTTCTTAGTATAACATTCTGATCAGACGGTATTGAAGCCCACTGCCACGTCACGGCGAACCTCTCGGTGGGTTCCTAACATTTTACAGCCTTAAAGGTGAGGGGCGACCTGGTGCCTCCCTGCACCCATGCTGCTAGGCTGCGGTCCATGTAACCTCCTTTAAATGTATAGGTAAAACCGCGATTGAAACTAGCCATTCACTCCAGAATGCATGTTCAATTGACAAATGATTCCCCAAACTCATGTACATAATGGGGAGACCGGAGTAAACGGCAGCCATACCCTTCCTGAAAGCAGCTAATCGCCCTTGAAAACTAAAGTATTGGGCATGCGCATATTTAACATGTGAAATCCTTTTCCCTGATTTTTGCGGGGACCCCAAAGATAATAAATGGTCAGCTGGTTTGCTGATCTTTGTTGAACGTGTATAGTCGCATATAAAAAAAAAATGTAAAAAATATTTTAAAAAAAGTAGTCTGAACCTGCCATTAGCAGGACTAGCTGATAATCTAATGTGTATGAAGCCTCCGATCTCATCCCCAAAAGAAAAATTGGTAGGGTTGTTCATCATTGAATGTATGTACCGTACTTGAACACCTTAAAGGGGGGGTTGCCTTATTTCCATGAAATGGCGTAGTATTTTGACAAAAACACCATTTCATGTTCTTAAGCACATATACTTATTTAAATAGTTTTTTTTCCAGCATATCCAGTGATGTTGCACTGGCATTACTATCTGAGCAGTGGGGTTCCAACAGTTTATTTTTCAGATTGTAGGGGATCCCGTGGGGGTGGGGAAGTAATTTTTATTACTTACTGTTGTACAGAAGGACAATTATCAAGCTTAGCAAGTCACTTTATTAGGAAATTTGACTTCATTCCTATTTTCCTGCCACTAGATGCATTGACATCAGAACACACTCATTTGGAGTACAGCTGATGGCAGTAGAAGGGTCAACACCTGTCTCCTCATCTGAGTGATGCATTTATCAGAACAATCTCCTGCAGCAGCTTATCCCCAGAGTTAGGGTTCGCTCACACTGCGGTATATTCTCTCATGTGAGAGAATCGGGCAGAATATACTAATGTCACTCGGATCAATCTCTGATGAGAGAATTGTATCACAGGTGTGGAGAAGATGGAGAACTAAATTTTTTCATCTTCTCCATTGTCTCCGTGAGCGTACATCGGACTGCACTCGGATGACATCAGAGTGCAGTCTGATGTTTCCTATGCACATACACACTTGTATGGGTGTGCAGGATCTGATAATCGGAGGAACTCGCAGCATGCCGAGATTGTCTTCTCATACTGAATCAGATCTGCACCATAGTATAACGTTGATCTGAGTGCTACCCGATAAAACATCACATAGCACTCAGCCGTGTTATATGTCAGTGTGAGCGAGCCCTTAGGGAGACACAGGTACATAGCTGCCATCTCACTGCCATCATCTGTACTCCAAATAAGTATTTTCTGATATTAATACAGCTAAAGGCAAGCAAATAAACTGGGGGAGAGTAGGGGATTGGAAGTCACCTAAATGTTTTGTTTTGTTTTTTAATAGGAATAAAGACAAATCCCTTGATAAAGTGATTTGTAAAATTTCATAACTTTCTATGCTGGACAAAATTATTAAAAAAAGGTTAATTACTCTTTACGTATAATTTAGAGAACAGCAACTAATCTTTATTTAAAGGGAACCTGCCAGGCGATTGATGTCATCAAAAACGCGGGCAGCATGAATCAGTCTGGCTGTGCGCCATAGTTTAAAGAAGCTATAGTGTAAAGACTAGTCTGGCTCTGCACCTGGCCGGATCATCCCAGCGCTGATGCAGATGATTGACAGGTCTCTCCCTGTGTACATGCAAGGGAGAGACCCATCAATTACCTGCAGCGGCCCTCGGAAGGGCCACACTAATCTTGTCTCTGGCTATGCTCCCTAGCCAGATCTTTAAAGTAAAGCATTTCAGAGAAAAATCTACCTGCCTAAAGTCAATCATGCAGCCAGGCTCTGATTCATGCTGCCTGTGATTTGGGCAGCATGGATATATAGTGACTTTTACATACAAGAGGTCAAGAGCTATGTTACACTCTGTAAAAGCAGAAAAGATACAGAAAGTGCTGTTCCTAGAAAATAAGCTGATCGCAGTCTGTCCCACAGTGATTAGCTGTAATCTGCAGGAGAGTCGGACAGGAGTTTACAGCTCCCTGTAGTGCCAACTGGGGGAAATCAACCAATGAGGAGCATGGATGTGATCCACACAAAAAAGATGAGGGGCCCCATTCATCATTTCGTCTTTTTTTGACACTTTTCTTATTTTGTCTTGTGATATTAGGGTCCAAAATCATCAACATGGAACATGTGGGACATAAGTTTTGAACAACGTAAAACATGGTCTTTTTCTGCTCCTAAATGTTTTTTGTGACTTTTTATTCCAAAAAGTCGCACATTTTGCACAAAAAAAAATAAATTATGATTTACATAGAATCATTCCAGAATTAAATTGGATTACATTTGTGACAAAGTTGGAGACTTTTTGAAAAGTAGCAAATGATAAATCAGGTGAAACTATCTGGTAACCCTAAACTCCATGTGCAGAAGGGAACTAAAAGAAAAGACAAACAGGGAACCACATATAAAATACACCTAAAAAGAGGAGCAAATAGAAAGGTGAAGCTGATATAAATTGGGGAGCAGAAATCTGCGGGTCCAGAAAAGGAAACAATGAAAGACAACTACCTTTCACAACTGGTTCAGGACCCAACAAGAGGGGGGGCACTGCTAGACCTAATATAACCAACAGGCCAGACCGCATATCAAATATAAGGGTTGGGGGTCACTTGAGTAATCGTGATCGCAATATAAGTTTTAATGTATCCTTTAAAAAGATGTATAGATGAGGGGCTTCAAGGACACCAAATTTAACCCCTTCATGACCCA
>VIAB01003402.1:8142-25890 GCA_009801035.1 Oophaga pumilio
ATGGAAGTGCCCATTGCACATTTATAGGACTTTTTTGGTAGAATCTATTTGCTTTGTTGTAGGATTATTGCTTTGTATTTCCACATCCCTCCCCCGGCTTCTTTTTCTGTTCCATTACACCAGTGCAGCCTCTGTCTATCAGCACTAAGTATATTTCCATCCTTTTGTCAATGAA
Source organism: Oophaga pumilio (assembly GCA_009801035.1). NCBI lineage: Eukaryota > Metazoa > Chordata > Amphibia > Anura > Dendrobatidae > Oophaga > Oophaga pumilio. Next base: position 8,318 of record VIAB01003402.1, read on the forward strand.
CAGCCAGGTGATGAATGGAAAACTGAAGATTTCATGTCAGCGATAAAATGATTTCTCACGCTAAAAAAATGCCAGAAGCATGGAAAAATAAGTGACAATATTGTTTTAGCAAATCCCCACAAGGTTAGCTTAGGCCCCACCATGTAAAGATCTCATCTCACTGATCCATTTCATCCATTGTATAAAGAAACAGGATCTTGAAGTATCTATTCATGCACAGACCAAATCATGTGGCCATCATCCTTTGGAAGACATTAACTGTCCTTGTAGGCCCTGAACATTTATCCTTCCCCCAAAATAAGATATTTGGCAGACTAAGCCGGGTCATATCTCCCAACTTTAATAAAAAGGGTGCAGGACATGTATTGTGGTACCTACACCGTAATTATGCCCCTATTGATGCCCCTTAGTGTTCTCACCCATGATACCCTCTTCATTGTAATTATAAAGTAGGATGCTTCCAAAACTGCCCCATAAAAAAACAGAGTACGGAGGTCCCCCAAACAGTTTTACCCCACACATGTACAGTATGAATCTACAGTGCCCCCAACACAGTATTAAACTCCCACAGCATGATGCCCATAAAGTGACCTCCTCCCACAGTACGATGGCCCTTACTCAGTATGATACCCTCACACATTATGATGGTTCCTCAGCATTATAGCCCCCACAGCTCACCATCTACTCAGTATTGTAGCCCAAAAGCCCCCCAGTCAGTATGATGACTACACTGTCCTCACCAGCCCTTCCTTCATTATGATGGCTTCTACAGTCCCCAACTCAGTATGATGGTCCCCACAGCCCACTTCCCAATCACTGTGATGGCCCCACATTCCCTTGTATGATGTACTAGGGCTAGCCTGCGCCAAAGAATATCATTAGTATCTCTGAATTTTGCCAGCTCTCCCTGCAGACCCAGCTGACTTTTATCTGTCTGTTTACAGCAGTGTATACAGTGGGTACGGAAAGTATTCAGACCCCTTTAAATTTTTCACTCTTTGTTTCATTGCAGCCATTTGGTAAATTCAAAAAAAGTTCATTTTTTTCTCATTAATGTACACTCTGCACCCCATCTTGACTGAAAAAAAACAGAAATGTAGAAATTTTTGCCAATTTATTAAAAAGAAAAACTGAAATATCACATGGTCATAAGTATTCAGACCCTTTGCTCAGTAATGAGTAGAAGCACCCTTTTGAGCTAGTACAGCTATGAGTCTTTTTGGGAATTATGCAACCAGTTTCTCACACCTGGATTAGGGGATCCTCTGCCATTCTTCCTTGCAGATCCTCTCCAGTACCGTCAGCTTGGATGGTGAACGTTGGTGGACAGCCATTTTCAGGTCACTCCAGAGATGATCAATTGGGTTTAGGTCAGGGCTCTGGCTGTGTCAGTCAAGAATGGTCACAGAGTTGTTCTAAAGCCACTTCTTTGCTATTTTAGCTGTGTGCTTAGGGTCATTGTCTTGTTGGAAGGTGAACCTTCGGCCAAGTCTGAGGTCCAGAGCACTCTGGAAGAGGTTTTCATCCAGGATATCTCTGTACTTGGCCACATTCATGTTTCCTTCAATTGTAACCAGTCGTCCTGACCCTGTAGCTGAAAAACACCCCATAGCATGATGCTGCCACCACCATGTTTCACTGTTGGGATTGTATTGGGCAGGTGATGAGCAGTGCCTGGTTTTCTCCACAAATACCGCTTAGAATTATCATCAAAAAGTTCTATCTTCGTCTCATCAGACCAGAGAATCTTATTTCACATAGTCTGGGAGTCCTTCATGTTGTTTTTAGCAAACTCTATGTGGGTTTTCATATGTCTGGCACTGAGGACAGGCTTCCGTCGGGCCACTCTGCCATAAAGGCCCGACTGGTGGAGGGCTGCAGTGATAGTTGACTTTGTGGAACTTTCTCCCATCTTCCTATTGCATCTGTAGAGCTCAACCACAGTGATCTTGGTGTTCTTCTTCACCTCTCTCACCAAGGCTCTTCTCCCACGATTGCTCAGTTTGGCTAGACGGCCAGGTCTAGGAAGACTTCTGGTGGTCCCAAACTTCTTCCATTTAAGGATAATGGAGGCCACTGTGATCTTAGGAACCTTGAATACTGCAGAAATTCTTTTGTAACCTTGGCCAGATCTGTGCCTTGCCACAATTCTTTATCTGAGCTCCTTAGCCAGTTCCTTAAGCCCCCGTCACACCAAGCGACATCGCTAGCGATATCGCTGAAGCGTCACTGATTTTGTGACGCAACAGCGACCTATGTAGGTAGATACCTCGAGCACACTATAAATAATAGCGGAGATATATGATATTCTTTGAAGAAGTATTTTATTCGAGCATTCCAATGATGTTCCAAGTGCAAACAAGGCAATATAATGAATTCACAACCCCAACGTTTCGGCCTAATTGGCCTTCATCTGGGGGTACATTCTGTGTCAATGTGACGACGAGTGCGCAGTGAACTCCGGGAATGCTCGAATAAAATACTTCTTCAAAGAATATCATATATCTCCGCTATTATTTATAGTGTGCTTGAGGTATCTACCTACATGGATCTTTTTTTCCTCAGTAGCACCTACGTTTAAGTGTGCATGGGACTTCACCTATCAGAGCAACAGCGACCTAGCCAGCGATCTCGCTTAGTGTGACACGCAGCAACGACCAGCCCCCCTGCTGGATATCGCTGATCGTCGTCGAATGTCCTGGACCATTTTTTCATCGTTGGTCTCCCGCTGGCCAGCGCGCATCGCTGCATGTGACAGCGGGAGACCAACGATCAGCGAGCTTCCAGCGCGTACACCAGAAGCTGGGAACTGGTATCCAGGGTACATATCGGGTAACTAAGCACTGCGCGGTGCTTAGTTACCCGATGTGTACACTGGATACCAGCTCCCAGCGCGTACACCAGAAGCTGGGAGCTGGTATCCAGGGTACATATCGAGTAAATAAGCACCGCGCGGTGCTTAGTTACCCGATGTTTAGCCTGGATACCAGCGTGCTCGCTGGTCCTGATCTCTGGTGAGTCTGCCTATGTGACAGCTCACCAGCAATCAGCTAATGATGTCCCAGCGATCCCATCCACGTCGGATCGTTGGTGGGATCGCTGGGACATTGAAGAGTGTGACGGGACCCTTAGACCTCATGATTGGTCTGACATGCACTGTGAGCTGTGAGATCTTATATAGACAGGTGTGTGCCTTTACAAATTAAGTCATATCAGTTTAATTAAACACAGCTGGACTCCAATGAAGACGTAGAACCATCTCAAGGAGGATCACAAGGAAATGGACAGCATGTGACTTAAATATGAGTGTCTGAGCAAAGGGTCTGAATACTTATGACCATGTGATATTTCAGTTTTTCTTTTTTAATAAATTTGGAAAAATTTCTACATTTCTGTTTTTTTCAGTAAAGATGGGGTGCAGAGTATACATTAATGAGAAAAAAATGAACTTTTTTGAATTTACCAAATGGCTGCAATGAAACAAAGAGTGAAAAATTTAAAGAGGTCTGAATACTTTCCGTACCCACTATATACACAGCGAGTGAAATAAGTATTGAACGCGTCACCAATTTTCTAAGTAAATATATTTCTAAAGGTGCTACTGACATGAAATTCTTACCAGATGTCTGTAGCAATCCATCCAATGCACACAAGCAAATAAATCAAACCATAGATGTCCATAAATAGAGTTATGTCTAGTGACAAATGACGCAGGGAAAAATTGCACAGGTATGCAAAATTTGGGTTTATGATTTTTTTTTAAAATCCAATCACTGATTCTTTTGGTTTCCTATGCGCTGATTAAAAAACAAACAAACAAAAAACTTCTATTTTTAACCATCACGTTTTGATTTTGCACAAAACGCGTGTGAAATTACATACAAGCTAAATGAACAAGAAAATTTTTTATTGTAGCCAAAAATGTACACAATATTATATATAAAAATTTATTGAACATTCAGTCTGCAACTTTATTGGAACTTAATTCTTGCACCTTTTCCTTTTCTCTTCAAAGCTTCTCTTGATACCTTTTACTCTTATAGAAGGCCTGCAGATCTTCTCTGTGAAGCATCCAGCAATAGACGCCATCATTTCATGTTCCATCTATCTTGGTATTCTCGTTCCATCTCCTTGATGTCCTGATGAAATCTTTCTCCTTACTCTTTGCTGAGAGCACCAAGGTATTTAAGAAAGTAGCCCTAATGTTAATTTAAAAAATCTAACTTCAGATTCATCAGACAATCCAAGGCTTTGAAATGTTTCAGCATGTTCTCCACAATTGACTTAAATTTTAGATATTTGTTGTTACCTAGAAATTTCTTCATGACTTCTTTAAAAGAATCACAAGCCTTTTTCTCAACAGCTTCCATTTTTGTTTTGAACATGTCGTCACTCTTGAGTTTCAAAATATCAGGACCCACAAAAAGACTTCCTTCTGTTTTGCTTCTGACAGTCCTTGAAACGCACTACGCAGGTGCTTAAAAGTCTCTCCTTCTTTTGGTAGAGCTTCCACAAACTGTTTCCTCAGTCCATGCTTAATGTGGAGTAGTGGCAGGAGAACTTTAGTGGAATCAACTAAACTTTCCGCAACTATCTTCTTGAGTCCAAATTGCAAAGCTGTTCTTGTTGGACAACTTTTTTGGATCCAGTGATGAGTCCTATCACGGCTGCCCCAGTCACACAAAAAGCATGGGTACTTCATTTATCCTACTTGCTGCCATAGGAGCAAAGAGAATACTTTCATATCACCACATATATTGACCATCCTTGAGCCTCGTAGTTAAGTTTCTTGAGAATAAAGTCTAAATTCTCATAACTTTCCTTCAAGGGCACAGAATGCCATACAGGCACTGAAGCATACTTGCTGCCATTGTGCAGTAGCACAGCTCTCAGACTTTTTTTGGATGAATAAATAAAGAGACTCCACTCACTCACATTGTACTCAATGTTAAATGTTTTCATCAGGCCAGGAACATCACTGCAATATACTAGAGCGCGGTCTTGAGAAAAGTATGGAAGGAATTCCTTTTCTCTGCTTCTGTACCATGAAAAACAGTTACCAGGAGCTAGCAGGTTATTTTCCTTTAATCTGGAGCAGGGGTGGGGAACCTTTTTTCTGCCAAGGGCCGTTTGGAATTGTATAATAGCGTTCAGGGTCCGGAATGACTTCTCTTTGGTGAGGCGTGCGATGTTGGGAGGTATTGATGATGTTGCTATTCGCAATTGGTTTTCTAAGTTTGCATCAGTCAGTCTTGAGCGAAGTTGACACTTTGCGATGGAAAGTTTTGAAAAGAACTGATCACAGCAATAAGTTGTTCCGAACACAGATGCATATTTCAATGCATGTCTCCTCACAGTGGGTAAATCATCATTGTTCACATAACGTTCATAAATCTCAAGCAATGGGAGGTTATTGTACCCAGCTTTCAGCTCATCATTGTTTTGCAGCTGAATCATTTCGGGTTGTAGGTCATCAGGCACATCAGCTGGTTCCACATTGAATGGTGTAGCAAAGATGTTTAATTCCATTTGTTTACTTTTGACAGCCTCAAATCTTTCATCAAGTGCTTCAATTAGTTTTGCACATTCACCAGCATATTCAAGTGTCGTGGAAGGCTTTTGTCTTTCCAGAGTGGGGAAATTAACTGTGCTATTCCTTTCAAGTTGCACTTTTCACAGCCTTAGTTTACCTTCAAATGATTTCATGTTTGAAAGTAGAGAACTAAGAAGCTGTTTGGGGCCTTGAAGCTTAACGTTCAGCTCTGAGAGGTACTTGGTAATGTCTACCATGAACGATAGATCACACTGCCACATGCTATCATTGGGTTCACTGATAGGTTTCACCTTCATCTCCATGAACTCCAAAACATCCTAACAGGCCAAGTTAAATGTTAACATAGGAACCCTTCTTTGATATCACCTTCACAATTCTTGCATCCATTGAACTTGTGAGTTTTTGGAGAGTTTCTGCTTGTATTTCTTTGCATGAAGTTAGAATAGCCTCCCAGAGCTACTGTTTTGACGTGAACTGCCTCCCACCCTCATAGATCTTTTGCTTGATGATACTCCAAAGGTTTTCCATAGGGTTGAGGTCAGGGGAAGATGGTGGCCACACCATGAGTTTATCTCCTTTTATGCCCATAGCAGCCAATGACGCAGAGGTATTCTTTGCAGCATGAGATGGTGCATTGTCATGCATGAAGATGATTTTGCTCCTGAAGGCACATTTCTGCTTTTTATACCATGGAAGAAAGTTGTCAGTCAGAAACTCTATATACTTTGCAGAGGTCATTTTCACACCTTCAGGAACCTTAAAGGGCCCTACCAGCTGTTTCCCCATAATTCCGGCCCAAAACATGACTCCTCCACATCCTTGCTGATGTCGAAGCCTTGTTGGGACATGGTGGCCATCCACCTACCATCCATCTGGACCATCCAGGGTTGCTCAACACTCATCAGTAAACAAGACTGAAAATTTTTCTTCATGTATGTCTGGGCCCAATGCAACCGTTTCTGCTTGTGAGCACTGTTTAGGGGTGGCCGAATAGTAGGTTTATGCACCACAGCAAGCCTTTGAAGAATCCTACACCTTGCGGTTCGAGGGACTCCAGAGGCACCAGCAGCTTCAAATATCTGTTTGCTGGTTTGTAATGGCTTTTTAGCAGATGCTCTCTTAATCCAATGAACTTGACTGGCAGAAACCTTCCTCATTCTGCCTTTATCAGCACGAACATGTATGTGCTCAGAATCAGCCACAAATCTCTTAACAGTACGATGATCACACTTAAGTTTTTGGGAAATATCTAATGTTTTCATCCCTTGACCAAGGCATTGCACTATTTGATGCTTTTCAGCAGCAGAGAGATCCTTTTTCTTTCCCATGTTACTTGAAAACTCTAGTAGGCTTAATAGTGTGGAACATCCAGTTTTCCTTTTATTGGGCTCACATGGCAAACTAATTATCACAGGTATCTGAGATTGATTTCAGTGATTCAAAGAACCCTGAGACACAATACTATCAATGGGTTTCATTTACAAAAAAAAAACAAAAAAAAAAACGCTATGACAATTCCAGTTTGCATAATAATTTGGAACATGGTGTATAATGGCCCTAAATAATGCTCCATACAGTATATAATGGCCCCATATGTTGCTCCATTTAGTATACAATGGCCCCATAGAATGCTCCATATAGTATAATGGGCCCCATATTGTCATGGTTTGGCTGGCTCGGTTATTATAGGGTTAATTCCTGTAACTAGCCTACAGATTGATTCCAGAGAGGCATTAGCCCTCTCTGTCCATAAAGTGGAAACAGCCTTGTGGAGTGTGCTTTTAAATGATCAAGGTGGGGGAGGCCTCCAAACGTGTAAGCCAGAGCAATCCCTGTTCTGACCCATCTGGCTATGGACCCTGTGGATGCTGCCTGGCCTGTTCTGGGTCCCTGAAAGAGAACAAAACAGGGAGGTAGACTTTCTGAACTCTCTGGTTGACTAAATACTGTAAGAGACATCTCCTTTTATTTATGGTTATCACAAAATGATGGCAGAAATATCTTCTGGGACATGGGAAAGGCTGCTACTACCTTGGGGAGAAAGGCTGGGTCGGGGCTGAGTATGACCCTATCTGTCAATAATCTTGTAAAAGGTTGTTTCATCTGACAGTGAGTGTAGTTCACTAATCCTCCTAGCTGGTATTAAGGCTACTAGGAGGGTAATTTTCAGTGTCAAAGCCCTAATTGGACATTCCAATAGAGGTTCAAATGGAACTCTGGTTAGGGCTTTTAGTACTAAGTTTAGGTCCCAAGGAGTTGAGGCTGAGGAGATCTATTGGATCTTCCTATTTCTTTAAAAAATCTAATTATTAAAGGGTGATCAGCTATTTTTTGGCCCCTAGAGCTACAGCATGCACTTTTTGGGTACTCTTGTTCAGACCTTTCTCCCATCCTCTTTGTACGAACTCTAGAATAGACACCCAAGACACTGTGTTGTTTCTTAGTGGCTCTGACCCTGAAAAGTCTAGGATATTGATGGTTTCTTAAAAGATTTTATTCTAAACAGTTTTTAAAAGTCAACGCACTTCGAAGTAGCACAGGACTTTTTCCTCAGGATTAAACCTGTTGTCTGAAAAGTCTAGGAATTTTCCCTATACTCTAGCATAAATATCTGTTGTATTTTTTTTCTTGGAGTTCATAAGGGTGGAGATTAGATTTTCTGAGTATCCCATGGCCACTAGCAGTTTACGCTGAAACACCATGCCATCAAATGTAGACCCCTCATGTTGGGATGTAGTATGAGTCCCGTAAAAACAGCTTTGGGCTCTCCGGAAGCACCCATGGATCTCCCACGGCTGACAGGCATAGCCAGGTGAACCAGAATCTCCTGTGCCAAAAAGGGGCTATTAGCATCAATTTGGCTTGGTCTGTCCGAATTTTCCTCAGCCCTATTGGAATTAAAGAGATCAGAAGAAATGCATAAACTAGTTCTCCCGGCCATCTGTGGAGGAGGGCATCGACTCCGTAGGGAAGGTCTTTCAGACTTAAGGAGAAGAATTTAGTTTTTTTTGGTTGCTATGTTTGTAAATAAATCTATTTGTGGTCTCCCCCAACGATCTGTGATTTTTTTGGGAAACCACTGGGTTTAGAGATTATTTGTCCTGGTCAATCAGGTAACGACTAAGGTAATCTGCCTCTGAGTTCTCATCCACTGTTAGATAACTTGCCCACATTGATTTTAAATATACTTTGGCTAAGGTCATTATCCCCCTCGCTTTTGTCATAAGATTTCTGTACCTCGTGCCTTCTTGTTTGTTTCAATATGCCACCGCTGTTTTGTTGTCTGACAGAACTTTCACATGGTGGCCTCTTATGTCTTGTAGGATTTCTAGCAGAGTAAGCCTGATGGCTGCTAGTTCTTTCCTGTTGAAGGATGAATCTATCAGATTTTGAGGACATCCCCTTGAAGGAATTTGCCGTTCGTGTGTGCTCCCCAGCTGAAAGGATTTGCATCTGTGGTGACTACTTTAGGATTCCAGATCTCTCATTGAACCCCCGAGAGAGATTTCTTTCACATTACCACCACTTTAAAGATTCGTTTGTACTCGTTGAGGTAATAATCTTTTTGTTCAGGTTCCCCTCGGCTTTTTCCCCTTCCTTCAGAATTTCCCACTGGAGTTTTCTGAAGTAGGGTCGTGCCCAAGTCATAGCAAAGATGCATGACATTAGGGTCCTCAGGATCGGCATAGATCTTCTTAGGGTGGTCACCAGGTTTTTGATTAATTCGGACACCAACTTGAATATCTTTTTTATTTTTCCCTCTGGAAGAAAAGAAGTTTGATTTTTGGAATTTAATAAAATTCCCAGAAATATTTGCATATGTTCTGGTTTATTCTCAATTTTTTAAACTTTATTATCTGTTATGTTTTGGTAGCTGAGGAGTGCAGGAGCAAATAACCGCAAAGGCAGCCACACACCAGAGAGGTTGAAAACTAATAGGTTGCAGACCCCTAAACTAACCGCACAACTAGAAGCAGCCGTGGGACGTTCCTACGGTGCCCTAGACGCCTCGTCACAGCCGGAGAGATTAGCTATCCCTGAAGATGGAAAGAGGAAAGCTAACTGCCCCGGAGTAGAGCCCCAAAAGAATAGGAAGCCCCCAAACATATAATGGCGGTTAGACAAGATGAAAACACAAACACAGACAGAAAATAGAATGAGCAAACGCTGGGGCCAAAAACTGTCAAGATAGTACAGCACAGGAGAGAATACTGTCTGCAACCTAGAAAAACCCTAGGAAAAACTCCAACACTTCTGAATCCAAAAAAAGCTGAGACCACACGGTCTCGACCACCTATATCAGATCCCTGGTGTGAGCACGCAGCTACCCAGCAGTAAAAAATCACAAGAACTGAGCAAATGAACAAATACAAAAAGAGAACAGAGACCAGCACAAGCCCCCAAAGGGGACCCAGCTGAACTCAAAAGCAAGGCAGCAAAAAACAAGGAAAATCAAATCACAGAAAAAAACCCAGGAAGTAACTTATCTGAATGATAGCAGGAGACAGCAGAAAGCAAGCTGAATTCCAACCAAGACCAGGAAGTAACAATTGATCACCGGCAAGAATCATGGGAGGTCAGCTCACTTATATCAGGCCAGTCCGTCCCACCTGATAACCATTCATCTATTGCAGGTGGTGGACTTTTGCTGTTCAACATAGGTTCAATACCCTCAGCAACCACCAGAGGGAGCCTCAGCTCTGAAGTCGTCTCCAGCACGTTCACAACAATTATCTATCTCAAGGACGAACAGTATTCCTTGACTTGTTTGCAACCTGCTTCCGCTTTCCTCACAAACAGGACGTCGTCTAGGTAAAAGATGAATAAAATGTCTTTCTCTCTCATGTGAGCAGACATCTCTGCCAGTAACTTTGTAAACTCCCTTGAAGCCATAGATAGGCCAAAGGGGAGGAACTGAAGTCGTAAATGTGTTAAGCATCCCTGAATATTGACTGCTACTCTGAGATACTTTTGGTGGTTTTGATGGCCATAAAACATCCTGGAAATAAGAGTTTTATTGTTGACTCGATTGTTTCCATTTTGAAGTGTTTGGGAACCAGAAACTGATTTAGACTTAAATGTTTAATTGTTCTAAAAGAGAGGACTGTAGAACCCTTTCCCTTCATTCTTCCTTTTTCTGGTACTCGCGTCTGTCCCTTCTCTATAAGTGACACTACCTCCTTCTCCAGGCCTCTTTGATTTGCCCCTGATTGCTGATATTTTGCGAAATTCTAATTTTAATCCTTTTCCTATAGAGTCTAATATCCAAGGGCTTATGCAAATCCTTTCCCAGGCAGGAATAAACATTTTAGCAGATCAAAAACTGTCCCTTGAGAGGTTTTCCCTTTTTCCTGGTCCCCTTCCACTTCGGATCCCTCTGCTTTGGGACCATCCCTTGCATGTTCCTTCTTGATTCCCAAAAGGGTTTTTTGAATTTTGGGGTGCTGGTTTGGGGGAACCCTTTTTTTGAATCTGAGGCCTTATCCAGAATCTCCTCCAAGGGTGACCCGAAGAGATATTCACCCTTGAAGGGTATGCCGCTGAGTCTAGACTTAGAGTGGAAGTCTCCATTCCAACTTTTCAGCCAAAGGCCCTTCTGACGAAATTCGAGAAGGCACATGCACGAGCTGTCAATCAGACCGCGTCAGCAATGAAATCTGCTGCCTTTGCAATGTTTGGAAGGCTGGCAAGCTATTGATCTCTTGGGCACTTGTTTCTAATCTGTGCCTCCAGTTTTCTAAGCCACACACTCAGAGATCTCACTTTTGCATGTGGCAGCTATATTTGGTTAAAAGGCTTCCACCTCGGAATCCCAAACTTTCATCAGAAAGCTTTCCGCCTTACGATCATGTTGTTCCTTTTTTTTTCCATTACATTTCTGCCAATAATGGAACATTTTAAAAGTACCTAGTAGGAAAATGATGGCTGTGTTATAGAGTAAATAATAAAAATAAGGTTTCTAAATAGAACAAAATATAAATAGCATATTAATGTGAGTGATAGGAAGTAAATTGCCCTCACCATATGTGTTCATCGTGTGGCCATATGACGAAAGATCTGTAGTGGTTGTCCCGTGGATATAGCAAGTATATTTAATCCCACTTCTAAAATTAGATGAAGTGTATCCTGCATTTATAGAGGAAAAACTTGTTCCATTCTATGGCATCCCAGCCAGCAGAGTATATTCTGTCCGTTTCGTAACGCTGCATGGGTGACATCACCACAGCTTTTTTTTTTGTCTGTTCAGACCACCGTAGATGCAGAGATAAGTAAATAAATATATATACATATAGTTAGCACTGCAGCTTTGCAGCGCTGGGGTCCTGAGTTCAAAGCCCACCAAGGACAACATCTGCAAGGAGTTTGTATGTTCTCCCCGTGTTTGTGTGGGTTTCTTCTGGATACTCTGCTTTACTCCCACACTCCATAGACTGATAGGGAATTTAGGTAGTGAGCCCCAATGGGGACAGTGATGATAATGTACTGTATGTAAAGTGCTGTGGAATAAGATAGCACTATATAAGCAAAGCATAATAAATAACTAATAAATATCAGCATTAATAAGTGCCTTGCAAGGATGTCTCATTATGTGGTTAAAGCATGTTCACGTTTACTGTATATTTCACATGTGGTCCACTGCAGTAATCCACCAGATCACACACCACATCATTTTTCTCTAGTTTTTGTGATGCAGTACTGGTATTTGAAGTGTGAATTGTGTGATCTCTCTTCTTTTAGATGCTGCCACCTAGTGTTGAATATTAGCTACTTGTTACTATTTATTACGTTTTTTGTAATAGGAGCTGTAACCAGCCTTAACAGAGGAGTAAATGAAAGTTTAGCTATGGGTATGTGCACATGTTGAATATTTGCATCAGATTTTTCTGCTGCAAAAATCAGTGTTGGCAAGAAAAACACTGCTTAAAATAGGTGCTTTTTTATGTGATTTTTTTCTTATTCATTTGAACAGGTGAAAAACAGTGCAAAAACCCTAAAAGAATCGACGTACAGATGTGAAGAAAAAAAAAAAACACTTTGATGGTTCAAATCTGCAAGGAAAATATAAGCAGCATGTGCACAAGATTTCAGAAATCTCATTCACTTTGCTGATGCTGTAAACCGCTGGCAAAAACATATGGGGATAAAAACCCACTGTAAAAAGGCAAAACAAGTCCTAAACCTTCAGTAAACACACAGTTATAAATGTATAGTAACGTCATTATATTATCTACTTATCACAATTGTTCCATGAAACATCCAGTAAGATTCTGTACTACAAACAGGACGTCTAAAAATTTCTGCCATCGTTATTTTATAAAATAATAGTCACACAATACCTAAATAATACAGTGTAATATCACTACACAGTCCACACATAAGACTGCCACATAGTGCACTCACAATACTCCTATTCACTGCCCAAATAAAACATATAGGGCCTGATTTATTCTTGCATTTGCGCCTTTTTGTCCAATATTTGTTTTTTTAGCCTTTTTTTATTTGCACCTATGGCTTCTTTTAATTTGCGCCTTTTTAAAGTCTACTTTATATGTGTTCTCTAGGGATATTTATGTTCAGAGTGGTGGAGTTTAGGGTTTCCAGATGTTTCAGCTGATTCATCAATTGTGAGTTTTTAAGACAACCCAAAATTTTTGCTCTCTTGTACTCTAGTCCCACACCCTGGAGAGATTTACCGTATGTATATCAATAAATTTTACACAAACTTTTAGTGGATTGTGTGACCTTTTGCTCTAAAAAAGGTAAAAGACAAAAAAAGAAGAATTTGATTAAAAAAAAATCAACAGATACAAGACAAAAAAAATTAAAGCCAAATGATGATCCAGGTCCTAATTGTCACATAGCACCACCCGGCGAGGTCATCTCTTGAAACATTTCAGATAAACCCAATTTCCACATACAGCTCCCTAGTCATTGTAGTGAAGCCCCTCTCCTACATGGGGGAGGCTGTTAGTTTACTACAGGGCCAGGCAACAAGTAAGGAAATCTCTAGAAGGCAGTAGAGTCTTCCTTAACCAGAGACTGACCATTCTAATGTTTCCTAGGGGGGAGGGAGCCGATAAGACATCCAGCAGCTGTTCCTAAAAATAGTAGGACTTTTGGTTGTGGTCACAAGAGAAGTACTGGCAGTCCCTCATCTACAACAAGAGCTGAACCATCTTTTAGGAGCATTTCACAGGACTACCATGAGGTAAGGACGGATCGAAGCCGGTCATCGTTGTCATCATGGGAGCAGGGATGAACGCTGTGATGTCCTCGGCGATTGCTCTTCTCATTCTGGTCATGAAACTTTTTGTGCCTGGTTTATGAAAACTATATTAGATGAGATAAAAAAAATATTATAAAATTAGTTTTGCTGAAAAGTCCCCAAATCATTCAAAAATGGAAAGCAAAGAAATGCTGCTTCTCCTTACTCAGCTACACAGGTTTAGCTCCTGGCCGCGTTACACACATTAGACAATATAGGTACAGTATATGGATTCTTTATGCATGGGTTGGCTATACACATGTTCCTGATCTAAATGATTTTACAATACTAATGATTACCAGTTTGTGATAATTACTATTGACTTTACTGTACTTCAAGAAATTACATGTCACACAATAGAAAGACATGGAGAAAAATGTCCATATTATGGGAACTAATGATTCAGAAACAACCTTTTATGAGTGATCTATTTTATCAGTCTGCCAAAGAATATCTGGGGGGAAGCTTCATGCCAGAGACATACTGCTAACAAAAACTCTCCAACTGGAGAACAGGAGAATCCTCTGGTGGGCCCCTATGCAAGAGTGGGCCACCACACTCTTATATGAGCAGTACTTAGCTCTATGTATGTGAATCACTATGTACAGACAAAGGTGGCATCTTATTCATTTGCCGATCTACTCAGTTCATTGAATTTTTGATTGAGAATAGTGTCACATTTGCATGCAGTTGAAAAGTGGGGGACTGGAGTTGGTTCCTGGTGGGCCCTTAGTATCCCAGTCCGACACTGCAGGTTTACCTTATTGGGTTGGCCAGGACTTTATACATTTCTGGCCTATCCTAAGGATAGTCCATCAATGTTTATCACTGGGGGTGCAAGACCCGATACCCCCACCGATCAACTGTTTCCACTGCCAGCAGCCGGAAACTGCTTAGTTGTGGAACTGTACGGCGCAGCTCCATCAACTGCAGCCGGGTACTTGCACATCCGCCACCTATTCAATTCAATAGGCCCATCAATGTTAAAGTCTCAGACAACTCCTTTAAAGGAGCAATACCATTGAGTATATATATGCCCTACCTACAGGAGATGCCATAAATGTATAATACATGTGGATCCTACTAATGTGACAATGGTCCATGTCAAGAACAGGGCCTTAATGTGTGCCACTGTCAGCAGAGAGGTGGGTGGAATTCGCTTTCATTTCTATGGCAATTCTGACCATCTCTTCACTGAAAGCAGTGAATAACAGGGTTCCGTTCTCAAAACAGATGCAGCTTCCATTGGTAAGATCTACATTTATTATACCTTTATAGCATAGCCTGTGGATATGCCATAAAAGTACATGATGGCTTATACCTTTCAACTCCCTTCCACCGCTCTTAGAGACCTCTCTAAAGAAAAACTTGGGAGAAGGTCTAGTCTTCAGCTGGATTTCCTCCAAGCAGCTGTATAGACAAGGCTGAATAAGGTTGGAGCTGCATTTGGCACTACGTACATGGATCGCCCGCCAGGGGAGTGGGGATACTCGGTACCGGGCCGCTTTTTCAAGGGGCAGTGTCACGGCAGCAGTGACCCGGTCCGTGGCCCTGAGTGCCCAATAAAAGGGGATATGATGAAAAGGGGTAATAAAGCGTTTGTAATAAAGTGTTTGTGACGCAACCTGTAGTACTCAGCAATAAAGATGTTAGCCGACGCTGCAGATTCAGTCCACTGGGACAGTTGTTGATGCAGCAGAGTTGGTTCAGCTCTCCACAGGCTGGGCTATGTCCCAGGGCAGTTAGGATATTAAAGGTAATGTTGGAGGTGAGTGTGGGGCAGGGCAGGTGACGCAGGAAAGATTCAGAAGACACAGCAGAGTGCAGTTTCCTTTACCTTTTACTGAGCAGTGCAGGTACAGTCCAGGGCTCAGGTTACAGATGGTTCTGGAGTCGCTCAGCCTGAAAGCAATTTGGGAATCTCCTTAGTCAAGGTGGGTGGTGAGGCCTCCTTTCTGGCGCTACTCTCTGAGGTACTTGCTGCTGTAAACTCTATTCAAGTTCCTATCTCTGTCTGCTACTGACATCACTCCCCCCTGGAGGGAGGCAAGGCCATCGTGGCAACCGAACTCCTGGGGTGCCACATACATTCAGTTTATATGCTGGGAAATGATCTGACCATGTCATAAACCACATGGAGCGCCCTTGTGGCATATATTTTCTGATTTGCGTCTCAGCTGCACTGAGCAGTGTAGTTGACCACTTAACTATGCCTACGCCCGCCCACATACATTCTTTGGGATGTTTCTGAAGTGTCCGAATACATTGTGAACCTAGCAAGCGTTGGATTTACACATGGTGCCCGAGAAAGGCATGGAAGAATCACACAGACATGATTAACTGCTAAATACTATAATTTCATGGTAAGTACAGATGGTATACACAACCCATAATCAGGGCCGGATTAACGTAGGGGCTGATGGAGCTGCAGCTCCAGGCCCCTTGTTAGAGATAGGCCCATCCGCGGCCCAGCTGGCCGCGCCGATGTCTCGGCTGCCGGGCCGTGCTAGTGGTGATGACTCATGCTGCCGCCCGCTGCCCCGGCCGCTCAGCGCGCTGCTGTGTAAAATTAAAAAAATAAATACTCACCTGCCTCCCTGATTGGCTGCGGCAGTAGCGCGGAGCTCCTCTGACGTCACCGCGCGCGTCCTGATGCCGGCGTCACGGCGTGGGATTTCCTCTGGTCTGGAGCGGCCTGAACATCACTGTTACAGCGATCATGTGACACTGTGTCACATGATCTCTGTAAGAGGAAAGTGACAGGCCCCGGCCTTTGTGAATTGCCGTGTTTGGCCCCACCCCTTGCCCGCCCCTTCAGCTCTAGGCCCATCATGTTCTTAATCCGACCTTGCCCATAATCCATGTGTTTTACGTTTACCGTAGTTCAAATTCAGTTTGAGGTAAACTATGTGCAGTTTTGTCGTCCAACTTTTGGTCACCCTGCATACCCATGGTAACACAAAACCCATAAATACATATGAAATAAAACACAGAATTGTGGAAGAATAATGGCCCTGGTGTTTATTTAGGGTAACCATAAACCACTTTATAATATTTAATAAATTAAAACCAAAAATAGCAATAAGTTAATCATATAACAAACCAATCCACCCAGATAGCTTGGCGATTTTCCCTCAAATAAAACATCATGACAAGGAAGGAAACATAAAAAGGTAGAAGGAGGTGAATGGAATAACTGGCAAAAAGTGGGCTTTTTATACCAAAAATCTTTTATGAAACAGCCAATCATATTCCTTAAAAAGTGCACTAAGAACAGCTGGATAAAACTGGAATGAACCTGCTCGTGATTCTACAGCTTACCAGAATGACCTTTTGACCTCAGGAAACCATTTTAAAACTCATATTAAAACAACTCCAAAATGACAGAATAATTAAATTGGGTCTGTATTCCCATGAGACCCCCCCTACATTTATATTCGGGGGAGGGCTACCATTAGATTAAAATAGGCTTATTCCACAAAGACTAGGATTCACTATAAATCTAAGGTACAGATGGCTGTAGATTCTGGCATCTGAGGGAATCATACTGATACAAATGACGCTTTGATCAAACTCTGATCAGTGAGAGCATAGTGTGATTCGATTCTCTCGGATGAGGAGAAGATGGAGAATAAAATTTCTTCTCCATTCTGTCAGTGACACACAAAGCTATATCACAATCAATAAAATTTTATAAAAAATAAAAAATGATAAATAATATATAAACTAATATAAATTAGGATATAGCCAAGA
>VIAB01003402.1:28252-40554 GCA_009801035.1 Oophaga pumilio
TGTTGTATGCTGTGTTACCTGTTAAAGGGATCCTTCCTTGCTTTGAGGCATGGATGGAGGCAAGGTCACTGTAGCAACCGAACTCCTGGGGTGCCACACATGCAGCATTTTTTTTCCTTGGAAAGACTCAGTCTGAGAAAAATATCGGACATGTGCACGGCCCTATACACTAACATTGATCTGAGTGCGGTCCAACCTTTGTCAGATCGCACTTGGACCAAAAAATAAACACGTCTGCAACTGCCCTCATGTGTGTGGGGGCCTCCTGATTATTGTTCATCGGCAGATATGAGAGCAAGGATGGAGCATACTGAATGCCGGATATTATTCTTCTGCCATCAGATAAGCCATGTCCGCCTCTCCACATTGAAACATGCACATTTTGCTCGACTGTTCAAGTCTACAAGTCCAATTTTCTGGCACTTTCCATAAAGCACCATGTTCTTCTAAAAACAGAGGTTGTTTTCACAACATCACATATGGCAGTACTTCCACATTTGAAGGTGAGCCATTTTCATATGTGATAGCAGCGATGCCATATTACAGCTGTGTTATCCTTTCTGGCTTCTGGGTTACTTTTACTAATCTCATGAGTTGATATATTCCTGTATGATAATGTCAGAGTAATATACCCTATTAGTTGTTTTTTTTTTAAACTCCTAATATATTGCATGGACTTTTTTTCAAGGCAACCAGCTAAAGTCCTTTGGTATGACCGAGCAAAGTACGTGTTTCTGGAATTCTGTGTTGAGAACAGCCAGAATGTAAAGGTGGACATAGAAGACCATAAGGTCATTTTCAGGTGGGTAATAGATAAAATATTCAATGAATAATGAAGAAGTGCAACAAATGTGAAATTTAGTTTTTATCTGCAGTGCTTGAATAAAAGTAAAAGTGGTAAAGGTAGAGGAGTAAAGAAGTAGCGCTTATACTTGGGCCCTGGTGCCTAAGTCCACGTGCACACATTGAGAATTTGGTGAGTTTTTTACCTCAGTATCTGTAAGGCAAAACCAGAAGTGGGTGATAAATCCAGAAGTGGTGATGTGTTTCTATTATACTTTTTATTCCATTCCTGGTTTTGGCTTACAAATACTGAGGTAAAATACTGACCAAATACTGAGGTAAAATACTGACCAAATACTGAGGTAAAATACTGACCAAATACTGAACATGAGACCGTGGCCTAAATAGTTTAAAATTCCTTCTGCCATCTAGGAAGACATCATTATTATAAATAGTGCATAAGAGGTGCCAAAACTCTTTTCTGTGGACCATCTTTGGCAACGCATTGGTTATAAAGTCTGGTTCACCACTCAGATCCTTTATTAGAAACTTCCAGATAGTCAACTGGTACCAAATAGGCATTAGGTTTCATTCAGATATTGTCACGTATGTGTCCTGTCCATAGTTTTCACTGGCAGAACAAGTAGCCATTGTAATCTCTGGGCTGACTGTTTTGCGGATGGTGTGTCTGAAAAAAAAAAATCATGGATATGCGTCATGGATCGGAATCACCCATACAAGTCTCATTCTCATCAGTATGCAGTTTGTGTGCTGTCTATGATTAACATTGTGAAGGATAGGATAAGCTTTGTAATGTATTAACTTATCCATGTGTGAAAACATGGATGAAACCCTGATGGTAAAACCTGACCAAACAGAAACTCGGATCCAAAACTGATGACACTCAGTGCTTTTTTAACATGAGCAAAAAACTGTTTGACGTCTGAATGAGGCCTTACGTGTAATTGGGCATAACTTCCACTACAGGCAATGCTTAACCTCTATATCAGTGATTGTAGAGTGAAGAAATAAATTCTACATAAAATAGAGGAATAACCAGATTTTCTTCTCCTTTTGCTGTGCAGTTGTCTAAATGAAGATAACATTCAAATCTATAATGAGATTGTGGTGTACGACAGAGTACAACCAAAGGTAAGAAGGCGCTATAACTAATGAGGGTAATAAACTTCATCTGTCACTAGATTTCAAAATACAAACCGCATAAATTTAAAAAGTTTTCTTAATGTTAAACTGTAAAGCGCTGCGGAATATGATGGCGCTATATAAATAAAGATTATTATTATTAAGGCACTGTCACACTTAGCGATCGCACTAGCGATCACGACCTGGCGAGATCGCTAGTGTGATCGCTATATGATCGCTAGTTAGCTTCCAAACACAAAGATCTCATCAGAGATCAGCGATCTGTATAACGACCTCTGCGGTCGTTGGGAAAACCTAGTCCCGCCTGCGACGCTGGTGAAGTCGTTCATAAAGGGTGTCACACTCAGCGATTCAGGCTCACCAGCGGAACACCAACGACCAAAAAACGGCTCAGAACGTTCATAAGCGATCAACGACATCTCAGCGGGGGCCACATCACCGCTACATGTCACACACAGCTAAGTCGCTAACGAGATCGCTACTGCGTCATAAAATCGCTGACGCTTTAGCGATCTCGTTAGCGATCTCTCTTAGTGTGACAGTATCTTTAGACCGGATGAGGCTCATGTACTTACTTTAAAAATCCACATAAGAAGGAGTGTATATCCCTTTGTGAAATTTTCCCTGCCAAATATTAAAATAAGCTTTTTAAGAGTCTATCTGTAGCTGTAGTTTGGCTTTCCATTCCTCATACTTTCAAGATGATGACATCATAATGTTTCCCTTTTACATTGTGAAATCTGGTGACAGATCTGCTTTAATGAGGTTTCCACTACTAGGACAACCAATTCTTGAACTAAATCTTTGGCCCCGATAAAATAAAAAAACGTATACTCACCTCCAATGCTGCCGCCATTCCAGCGGTGTCGGCACTCATGGTCCGGGGGCTCTCGTGCAGTTGTTGTCACACGTGGTGCCCAGTACCCAATCAGCGCTGGTGTCACTGTCCCCACCTTCATACGGAATGAACATAAAGAGGAAGCCAGGGATCAGCTGCAGCCCGGATTTCCTCTTCATGTTCAGTCCGTATGAAGCCGCAGACAGTGATGCCAGCGCTTATTGGGCACTGGGCTCCACGTGTCACAACAACCGCACGGTGCATGAGAGCCCCGGGACCACGAGTGCCGACACTGCTGGAATGGTGGCAGCATGGGAGGCGAGTATAGTTTTTTTTATTTTATCGGGGCCAAACATTTAGTTCAAGAAGGTGTTGTCATAGTAGTGGACGCCCACTTTAAAGCAGCACTGTGACTTTTTTTATATAATTTTTTACTTTTTATTTCATCGCTGGAGTGGTGTCACTATTGTAAGTCTCCTGCCCCTAGTAATTTACGCACCAGTCACCATCTTCATCTGTTCCCGGAGCCGCTCATTTAGTCTTCTGCAGGTTGTGAACTGCCGGACCACACCAGTCTTTGCTGGGTGAGCCGGAGGTCATTTCTAAGGCCGGGGTCACACTTGCGAGTGCAATGCGAGTAACTCGCGCGAGTCTTTCGCATCAATACCCAGCACTGCCGCCGGCACTCTGACCGGAGTGTGCGGCTGCATGTATTTCTATGCAGCTGAACTCTCCGGTATGAATGCGAAAGACTCGCGTGAGTTACTGAGCATTGAACTCGCAAGTGTGACCCCGGCCTTACTGTAACTCTCCAAGCCAGAACAAGGCTCTCATAGACTTACACTGAGAGCTTGTGACTATTACTTCTGACTAAGCTAAAAGCTGTGGTCATAGCATGGCGGATCGGGAAAGGAACGGTACCGATAAAAGATGAAGACATCGGCTGACAAGTATAACACTAGGGTCAGAGAACTTACAGTAGTTACACCACTGCAACACTGAAAAAAAACAAATGTGATACAATTACTTGTTTTTAAATTCAATATAATCTGTGCACATTATTAAGTAGATATTTTAGACCTGATGTGTCTTGTAAAATTACTTTGAAAAAAAAAAACCGCATTAAATGAGCATTTTAATGTTTTGCAAGGAGAATGTATAATTGGTGAAGAAAGGTTGAACTTGAATGACCTCTGTCTTTTTTCAGTGTATAAGTATGAATACAGTTATTCTTACATGAATTTCAATATTTCAATAGTACAACAGACTTATCAGGTCTAAGAGATCTATTTAGTAAATTAGTCACATGACAAACTGCATACATTATGTTCAGTGGTATTAAAGGTTTGGAGCTTTCACAATTTTAGGGACCTAGAGAGATTCCAAGACGGCCATTTGGTGATCCGATGTAGCCAAGAAAAGGCAGAGAGGTGGCATGTGCATGCATGTGGCTTCCTCTTTGCAATTTAATGGAGTCTATAATTCCATCAGTGGAGAGTGCCCTGTGTATTGCGGCCAGCCCCGATGTGTGGCTGTGATACGGGGTCAAGCGAGGTCTGTGTCCTATCAACTTTCTTGGCTAGAGAACTTCATGAACCCTAATTCATTCTGTTTTATGCAACGTAGTGATCAGTATTTCCATATTTAGGATTCCAGAGAGAAACGATCGGACCGGTCAATTACTTGTTTCCTCAGGAAGTGGAAAGAGAAAGTGGCTTGGCCAAGACTAACAAAGGACAATCACAAGGTGATATCTGACTGTTGACAATTATGTTTCGGTAATTCACGGGGCAGACCTAGACTTTTGAATAATGGGGTCAGGATTATAAGTATGAGCCCAGTCGTGCAGTCATGTCAATGTGAGCCCCCTTACCATTCAGCAGCATATTGAGTAGTACCAGTGCAGACTCATTACACTTTCCCTAACCAAGATTGAATTTTTCCAATTGGATATGCTGCCATAGATAGATGGAAAATGTTACAGGCGTTATCGTTGGCTAATGACTGGTTTCTGGTCTTTTGTTTGTAGCCTGCCTGGTTATCTGTAGACTTTGACAACTGGAGAGACTGGGATACAGAAGAGGAAGGAGAGATGGCATTAACAGAACATTACATGGATGTAAGTCATGTAACACATCGTGATATTACATCGCATGATATCACAAGACTCTGATCACACTGGTGTTTATGGTCCATCCTTTCCAATATTCCTGCTGGATTTAAAATCCTTCAGTGGGATCTGTTAGGATCCATTACTGTTCACGTCCATCATATCATCAAAGATGCATTAGATACACAAGACTTATCGTCAATGGAATCAGAAGTTCACATTTAGGCCGGGATCACACATGCAACGAAAACGTCCGACGCTCGCATGTGAAATCCCAGCTCTGGCGCCGGCACTCGGGAGTGAAGTGTGCGGCTGCATGTATTTATGCAGCCGCTCGCCCACTCCCGAGTGCCGGCGCCAGAGCTGGGATTTCACATGCGAGCGACGAACGTTTTCGTCGCATGTGTGATCCCAGCCTCACAATGTAAATCCATTCAATGTATAAAAAACTAATGGTTAATATTTTGTTCTTCAGTTGATTAACACCGTGAAGGAGAAGGGAGCACCTCCTAGTATGGATGACCTAGATGATTTGGATGTGAGTATCACAGATAACAGAAATAACATATTCCTAGAATGCAAGTGGTGAAACTGAGCAGGGCCGGTTTTAGACAAAGTGGGGCTCGGGGCAAAAGTTTAAAGTGGGGCCCCAAATGCTCACATATTCCACCATCACACAGAGACATTTCTGTTGTATTTACATGCACTGAGTTCAGGACGTTAAACGAGTGTGAGCGACAATATTGAAGACATTCGACACTTGTTTCCCAGCCTCTTTACACCGGCTGAGGAAGAATGACAGAATGACTAGAGTATAATGCAGACGCCCCATAGAATATAATGCAGCACCCCTAAAAGCATAATGCAGCCTCCCCCCATAGAATACAATGCAGCCCCCCTCAGAAAGTATAATGCATCCCACTCATAGAATATAATGCATCCCCCGCATAGAATATAAAGCAGCCTCCCTCATAGAATATAATGCAGCCCCTCTCATAGAATATAATGCAACCCCCCACACACAGTATAATGCAGACAGACGCATACACACAATAATGCAGCCCCACAGTATTATAAAAAATAAATAAATACAATACTTACCTCTCCCCTTTCCTGCGCTGCTCTGGCTTCTGCAGTGCTTCTCATCAGCTCCACTGCTGGCAAAGCGCACAATGAAGTGATGTCTATGCGCGCCTGCTGGGGCAGAGGGGGAGTGATGGGAGAGGGAGTGTCATCTGATGCTCTCTCCTTCATCATTGCTTTCAACTGTATTAGCATCTATGTTGAAAAGTTGATTGCGTGATGCGGAGGGAGGGAGGCGGCGCCCCTTCAATTACAGGTTCCATAGTGACCGCGTAACCACTGGCTGGGAGCCCCTGGGGAGGCGGGGGCCCTAGGCAGATGCCTAGTCTGCCTACCCACAACGTCAGTCCTGCCACTGAGGTTATTATAGGTTTATTGCTAGGATATGCCGTGACATTCTGATCGGCAGGAGTCTGACCTTAAGGGGAATCTGTCAATTGGATATCCCTTCCGAAGCAGTCTATATGGAAATGCAGGTCATAGAAAGTTGAATAAAATGATATCTTGATATCTGTAATCTGATGTATTATTCCAGAGAAATCCACATTTTTCTTAATATGTAAATGAGCTGTTAAGATATATGTACCAGACATAGATCTCCCTGAGAATTTGCCTTCAGAGCTTATTTTAAATGAAAGGGGACACTACATTTAACAACGGACAGTATGCTCTCCTGATCTTACTGTGTGTGACTATAACACAGTACAGCAGAGTTGAGCCTGTTTCATTATAAACATTTGCAGCTGTAGCTCTATTCTCACACTGCTGTCAGCTCTGTTGTACTGCCCTTACACCCACACTGGCTGCCTACAAGATGATATATCTCACACTGGTAATTCCCCCTTACATTTAAAATAAGCTCTGGAGGCAAATTGTTGGGGAAATATGTTTCCGGCCCATAGAAATTGTAGGCTCATTTACATATTGTAGTGATAGTAAGACTTCACTATACCTTTGTATGTGGTTTGAGGACCTGTGATGAGGTCACAAGAGCACATGACAGGTCATGTGCTCTGTGTTAGCTGAATGGCTGGTGTATATAAGTGAGCCTGCTGCTGACCACAGGTGTGAGTGGCTGAAGGTGTGGAAACCTCCAGTGTGGGAGTTCTGAGGAGACCACCAGTCTGGTTGCTGAAAGAGTGCTCAGTTAGAGTACCAGGACTTTATATCTGTTTTTGTTACTTTGTGCCAGAGAAGGCTGTTTTCTTTTCTGTTTTAAGGCAAGTTTATGAAGTTGTAATAAACTTGCTTAAAGAACCTGGAAGAGTCGCCCTCCTGCTTACCTCCGGTCGCACACCAGCGAGACCATATCCCTACAATATTAAGAATAAGACATCCAATTGCAGATAACAAGGAATAATTTCATTCAACTTTTTATGACCTACATGCCCATATAGATAGCTTAGGAGGGTTGATCCCACTGATAGAGTCCCTTTAAGGGCAACTGATTATCCACATTTGGGTGTGTTGTAGATCCCTGCCCCTGCATAGTGGGTGGCCAGAAGTTCCACGGATTAGAAGAAATCAGCCAAACCTCCATCAATCAGTCAGTTGTATACCCATTGGTCAGCAAGTGATGGCTTGTCCTAGTTATAGGCTACTAGCCACATGTTATCATGTGAAACCCCCTTTACAAGGCATCTGACACCTTCCAGAACTTACTATATTAGATAATCTAGAACATAGATATGGAACATTTTTTCTGCCAAGGGCCATTTTGATATTTATCACCTCTTATGGGTAGTACAAAATTATCAAAACTAAAATTTAATGTGCTTTTTCTGGTCAAACAATTAACTCACCCCTATTGTGTGGCATGTGATGTTAGGTAGTATTGATGATGGTACTCGCAACTTCTTTTGGAGGTTTGCATCAGTCTGGGGCACAGACAACTCTTTGCGATAAGTTTTGTAACTGCTCACAGCAGTAACTTGTTCCAAACATAGATGTATATTTTACTGTCTACTCAAAATGGGAAATTCATCACCACTCATGCAATGTTTAAAGAACTCAAGCAGTCAGAGGTCTGTAGTATACATCACATAGGAGACACTGAGGCTGCTGTACACATCACATAGGAGACACTGAGGCTGCTGTATATAAAGCATATAGGAGTTACTACAACTGCTGCTCACTATTGGAACGGGAGCGTGCAGCGCACCAACTCTGCCTTCAAAGAACGTCCCGACACGGACTCTGCCACTGGCCAGCATCATGACTTAATATTTCGTTGTGAATGCTGCGTGCGTGTGCTCGCAGTCAAGCTTGGAATTAAAGGGCCAAAGCACGGCGGTCCACAGGAATCTGTCTGAGGTTCTTCCTCCCTGATCAAGATTATTAGGCCCTTCTGCAGGGGTATCTGCACCCACTAAATGGTCTCCCTATAGGGAGGAGAGAAGAAGGTTCAGAGTAGAGATGAAAGTTAATGAGTCTAAACAGTGATCACTTCTTCCTGCTTAACCATGATAAGAAAACATTGACCAATGACGAATCACAATGCAAAACCACTACCAAAGTAGACCTAATGATAAAACGTTAAAGGGGTTTTCTAATGATTGATTCTCGCATTCTGTTCTTGAATGCGCACCTGATACACTGACAGTTGGGCCAGCGGCTCAACCAAGCTGCTAGTTTAAACTGAGCACTCTCTTGCCACCAACATAGATAGCTTTGCTTCTACAGCATCAAAGGAGTGTAGGGGTACTGAAATTGTCTGCCTCCAGTGATCTGGCCAGCTTCTGAGCAGCATCTAAAAGCTCTATAACAAAAAGCTTGTAAGGGCTGCACTCCTTGCCTAGGACACCTCTGAGACTTTTTGAGAATTTACAGAAGCCCTCCCATGAAGATTTTTTTTTTTTATAAATTGTGTATATATGTCTGTTAATATACTACTCACCTATCGCAGATTTCTCTGGGATCTAGCGACGTTATGCTTCGGGACGTCACCACTCTTCAGATTCTTCGGGTATACTCTGCGTGGCCTGGAAGTAGCTTCTACAACGTAAGCTTATGGAGCGTCAGAAAGAGGCTGCATAGGCTTACACTGTAAGATAGACTTCAAGTAGTGTGAAGAGTGGTGACATCACTCAGGAGAAAATCAGAATGGCGTTGGATAACGGAAAAGGCAGCACTAAGCGATTATATTATTATATTAATTATATATTGCACACAGATTTATTTTAAACAGTAATATTTAAGGAAGTGCCTCTTTAATAAGAGGTAAATAGCCCCAAGATGTACTATTACATCATACAATGGGTGCGGGTGTATGGATTGGGTTCAGGAGCTGTGCTCACTTCACACAAGTCAGAAGTTTGTTCACAGCCGTTAACCACCTTTCTTCCTGAGCCAATTTTCATTTTTGCTCTTTTTTCCATCCACACAGGTGTATGATGTCTTGTTTTTTTTTTTAAGTTATAGTTTTCAAAAATTCCAAGTGTGATAAAATTGGGGAAAAAAATCGTCTATGGTTTGTTTTGTTTTCACGACGTAGATCCTGTGGTAAAAGATACTCTGAATCATGATCCTCCAAGTCAGTGAGATTACTGCAATGCCAACTCATATAGAGATAAATCAGAGATAAAAGAGAAAAAAATGTGGGTTTGTGTCGCCATATTCCGAGACCCATAACATTTTGTTTTTTTTTCTTACTACGATCAGACTTTTATGAACATGGCGATACCACATATGTATATTTTTAAAATTTTTCTAATTTCTTTTATTTTTAAATAGGGGAGTGATTTTTACTTTTATATTTTTAAAAATGTTTGTTTTTTTTTAAACTTTTTTAAAATTTCTTAGCCCCTTTATTTGGATTTGAACCTGCGTTTGCCAGATCGCTTACTGTATATTATATATTGCAATATCACATTATTTTAGTATATAGTGTAAATTTAGGTCTCCTTTGAAGCTCAGCATATAGTTGAATTTTAGAGGAGCACTAAGATGGCAGCGACAGGGACCTTCAGAACATCTGTGGTTGTCGTAGTAATCCATCGGCGCCCAGCAATTGCGTCAAGAGGCGCCAATGGGAGACAGTAATTGTGGGCTGCAGCGCACGTTCCATTTAAATGCCGCTGTCAGAGTCTGACAGCAATTTTTAAATGGTTAATAGCCGCAGCCAGAGCTCAACTCTGACTACGGCTGTTAGAGACCAATGCTGGCTATTTAATATTGCAAGTATCTGCCACATGGGGAGGGAGTTCAGCTCCTGAACACTCTCCACACACAGTCTGGTCATTTTTACAGCACATTGAATGCTATAAACACAAAATCCAATAAATAAATTGTGCAATTACTTCCCCCCCCAGTTTCACTGCACATGGATTTTTTTTCCATTTCCACAATATATAGTAAATGGATGTCAAATCAAAACTGCAACTCACTCCGCAAAAAAACAAAAAGCGTAAAAATTAAAATTGGCTGCATCCATAATGGGTTAAAAGAACTTGAGAATAACCAAATATAATATTACATGAAATACCGATAGTATATTTCTTTTGCCAGGATGATATATGAGAAGTGTCTGTGATTCCATCCCCATAACAGGTAAGGTGCTTATCTACATGTCAACATACAGTGTCTGTTTTGATTTTAAAGGGATATTCCCATCTCAGACATTTATGGCATTCACAGAATATACAGTAAACATGTTACAAATGTGAATCCCACCTTTGGGAACTGCACTTATGTTCAGACATAAACAGAGAGGGACTACACACGTATGGAACTAAATTGGGAGTTCCAGCAACATCCAAATGTGCTCATAGTTTCTGTCCCCACCACTCCGCTAAAACTCCCCTATCCAAAATAACTAACCAGTTTCTAACTGCTAAAGCTAAAAGACAATATTCTATACTCCTCCTTCTACCTATCCTCCTCCTTTCACACAGTTGATCGCTCTTTCTGACTACAGCTTACTAACTGCATATTTATAGTCTCCTATTCCCATACTAAGGCCGGGATCACACATGCGAGTAAATCGGCCGACACTCGCATGTGAAATCCCAGCTCTGGCGCCGGCACTTAGGAGTGGAGCGCGCAGCTGCATATAAATACATGGAGCCGCTCGCTCCACTCCCGAGTGCCGGCGCCAGAGCTGGGATTTCACATGCGAGTGTCGGCCGATTTACTTGCATGTGTGATCCCGGCCTAAGGGCTGTATTCTGTTCTCTGTTGGTGTCCCTCAAGGCTGTGTCCTAGGACCTCTACTCTTTTACTAATTTATACTTTTGGCCTGGAATGACTCAATCTCCCATGGCTTCCAGTACCACCTCTAGGCTGATGACACTCAGATCTACCTCTCTGGCCCAGATGTTATCCATCTGCTGTCCAGAACCCCAGAGTGTCATATCAGCCATATCCCCCTTCTCATCTAAAATTCAACATGTACAAAACCAAACTCATCTTTCGTCCATCTCACTTAACCCCCTACCCGATCAATCTATCACTATAAACAACATCATGCTTTACCCTATACCGCAAGTCCGTTGCCTTGGATTAACCCTTGAACAGCACATCTATGCTGGTACCACCCTCTGCCTCCAACTTAAAAGTATTTTCAGAATTCTTCCTTTACTCAACCCTGAATTTACTAAAATGTTAGTGCATCCGTTCATCATCTCCCACCTCGACTATTGCAATATCCTCCCCTAGTGACCTCCAACACTATCGCACCTCTCAGGTCCTTTCTTAACTCTGCTGCATGATTAATCCACCTCTCTCCTTGCTACTCCTCTGCCTCTCCCCTCTGCCAATCCCTTTTCTGGCTTCAAATTCCCTAGCTCATCCAGGTTAAACTATGAATATTGAACTACAAAGGCGTTCACAATCTGGTCCCCCATACATCTCCAAACTAATCTCCAGATCTTCCCACATGTAATCCTCACAAGACTTACTTCTCTCTGCTCTCATATGTTCCTCAACCAATCACCTCCAAGACTTCTCCTGCACATCCCCTATCCTCTGGAATTTACTACCTAAGCATGTCTAATTGTCTCCCACGCTGGGAACCTCAGACTCAGCCTGAAAACTCATCTCTTCAGTAAAGCCTACAGCCTGAAGTAACCCCACTGCCACCTCACCACCCCCGACCTGCTGTCTCCTTCCTCATTAGCCTGCAAATTATAATCCCATAAGGATAGGGCCTTCTCCCCTCTGTACCAGTCCATTACCATTTGTTCATTGTGCAAATTGCCTCTTAAGAGAAAAAGAGGACTTGAACTCTATAGCGCCACCTATTGGAAGTAGCGAACCTACCAGTCACAATTAACCCTTTAAGGAGTCTTGTAATGTGACTTAGGATAAAAGCCAAATCATATCTCA
>VIAB01003402.1:93320-123504 GCA_009801035.1 Oophaga pumilio
ATACAAATACTAACGAAAAGTGACCCAATCCTTCCTAACATCCAGGGGAGTATGAAGTGGTCAATTAGCAACTACTTGCCGGTCTTAGTCCCATACACAAAAGTATTAAAAGTCCCCTTTAAGTTGTTGGTAAGAAATGTGCCTGCCTCCTGGTGGGCAAATTGACAATTATCTGTTATAGATAGATGCGGATCGCTGTGGATGATGTATGGATAGGGCTGGTCTAACAAGGAGAGATGAGCAGAACAGGTGGAGCAGGGTGGTGTGAACGCCGGCATCCCGGGTGCCTCTGCCAATTACTAGACCCCACAACGTTATTGCATTAGGCCCCACGCAATGTCACGATGTGACGTCATAGAGGCCAAGTAATCGTAAGAGGCGCCCAGGAAGTTTGCACTGCACAGGTATGGCTGCCATGGAGTAACAAAGGACCAGGGTAGTGCAAGTCTTTTTGCTCATCGCTACTAACAATGCAAATGCCACACGTATTTGCTTTTAGAGTGGCTTTCCTGATTACTTTTTTTTTTTTTTTTTTAATTTTTATTTTGCACCATGTTTGTTGATTAGTAACATAGTATCTGTTGCAATCCAATCTGACCACTAGGGGGCATTATCTACTTAGTACAGGATGGGAATGTCGGGAATTACATGATGTAAAATAGTAGAAATGTCTGAATGTAGGAAAACTCCTGATGGAAGGGAGGAATATTTCCTATAATTCCAATACTAAAACTGCTTTGGTATCTCAAACATGGCAAAACCAATCATTTCTATAATTGTTTTATTTTTTTTCTGTATTTGCTAAATGTGAGCCGTTTTTAAGAACAAATATTTGTTCATCTTTTCCCTAGATAAGTACAACCTCAAAACATTATCCTGATGGGCCCAGAGCTTACATACACCTGACATATCTCCCCATAGGCCGCAGAACCATTCAGTCCGAGTGTTTCCAGTTATAAGGAACAGCTTGTTTCCTGCTGGAATATGGAGCCCATTGGGAAGATACTTCATAAACTGCCGATGTGTAAACTAAACATCCGACATTAGCGCCAGTCTATACATAAGCCTTGTGTGCACACAGCCGGATCTAATAAGTCACCTGCGATGATTTCCATGCAGGCAGCTCTCTTTCCACTGCCTCTTGTAAGCCGGAATTAATTTTAATCTGTACCAGATGCTTTAAGTTACAGATTTATCAGTAGGTAAGACAGAGGAAAAAAGTTCGGTCTTATGCATTGGGAGATGAGGGGGGTATAGTGGGTGTGTAAAGGCATCGAAAATGCTCATCGTCCTGGAATTATGGGGGGGTCTTGTGTACACTATTTATTTTAATAGTCCCTAATGGTAGGTACTTATATCTGTTTCTGGGAAAGTCCTGAGACAACCCATATGGTTTTATAGCCCCCACATGGACTGTTACACCGCTTGCCAAAATGTCCAAACTACCTAGTTACGCAGCAGACTGCTCCCCACTCAAGCACTGGCTTTTTTATTTTTAAGAAAATCGTTTTATTGATAGTTTTGAGAGTAAAAAATAAGATATTTTTTTTTATACCAGCGCTACTCCACACTATGGGCTGTGTATGAGGTGGCAGTGCAGCCCCATTCACTTGGATGCAGTTGATCCACAATAGCAGGCCAAACCTACACATGGGAACTCCTGTATATGGAACCTAAACCTTTTTTTCTAATCGTGGACAATCTCTTCATAATATTGTAATGATTAACTGAAGTATATAATATCTAAGTAATCGATTTAGGCCGGGGTCACACTAGCGTATAACATGGCCGAGTGCTTTGTAATGTTTTATAAGATAGCACTCGGCCCAGTGTTATTCTATGGGGAAGTGCAGATCAGCAATTATTTCCTCATGCCGATTCGGCAGCATGCTGCGATGTGCATCGAGATTTGGCTCACTTGCACCCATACAAGTCTGCTGCTGTGCTGCGATTCTGTGACGTGAGAGGATCGGAGCACAGAGCACTGACACTTGGTCACTCTCGCCATAGAGCAAGAGCCGAGGATCATTAGCATATCGGATCCGATGCTACAAGCCAACGGGACTCCAGCCTTAAAGTGGCAGTCAAGAAGAATGACTGTCAGTTGAAATTATCAGTGCACATTCCCGACCACGTTCCATTCATTCCCTATGGGACTGCTGCAACTTCATGCTTGGTTTTGTCCAGTACTTCCATAGAGAATGAATGGATGGGACAAGCATTCTTTCTGCCAGCCCCATTGTGGAGATGAGTGGGGTTCTCAGCAGTCAGAGTCCCACTGATCTAACAACTATCAACTATTCTGTGGACAGCCGATGGCTTCTTCCAAACGGGATGCCTCTTTAACAATATCAGTTGATGTTAGGAATTGTCCAGTACGTCTCACATGCTGTGGTGCCAAGTGCCGCTCCTTATGCTGAATCCACATGTTTCCTTCATTGAAAATATTATTCCAAGTGTGTCCATACATACACCACAGACTCGCCTTCCTACTCCCCGCAGATCTGGCCTAACCTTGAGGTTTGTCCTTATCTGGAAGCTGCAGCCATCATCAGATACATTTCTACAGGGGTCTGGGCACAGGCGAGAAGCTGGGTAGTCAGGGCACCTAGAAATTTGTCACTGGTGCCTAACTTCTTTGCTCATTTTCTGTTGACATCTATGAAAACAAGGGGCACATGGAGACCACCGCGCTCCCTATAAATGTAATCCTTTAGGGTATTCTGTTTGTCACACTGCTGGTCAAGATGGAGGGGATAACTAGACAGTTTACAGATCAATGTCTGATCTCCCTGTTCTTTTATGCTTTCTTTTACCGAGAATATGGGTCATAGAGGAACATGGGTAATAGATGTACCCTTGGGAGAAAAGACCTTCAGTGATCTAGATTGGGGCCCCTATTATATAACACTTGGATGGGAGAGCAGTGAGGCCAACCTCTCAGGTAGACTATCCCTCTAAGAGAAGGCCATGGTAGAATATATTTTTTATTATTTTATCGTTTCAAGTCACCAAACCTTTATACGGATTTTACTGGGGATTATCTATTCTCCTTTTTGTGTTTTAGTCTTGCACTTGTTGTTAGGAAATGTAAATGGGGTGATCTGTTATTTGTGTATTTCAGGACACCGTTGTCTTCTTAACTGTCGGAGACGAAAAGACATCAGGGTTATTTTTACTTGCTGGTCCCCCTGAAATCATTGACCAAGTGGCACCAAGGTATGTCTTCATGGTGTTATCCTTGGGATGTATGGAAATGCGCTTTTCTCCAGAAGAAGGAAAACCATTTCTTATCAGCCCAATCAGACACCCATCTGTAAACCAGGGTAACGTTTGGGTGAGGTGCCTTTGACCATGATCTGGGTGGCAGGAGAGGGAGTACTGATTCTCCTTGAAGTTTCCGAGCTGTTGTATGAAGACTTACAAACAGGCTATGCTGTATGAAAATGACGACTTTTGGCATGCCAGTTTTTGTCATCTCTACCAAAATTGTCATAGCTGGGGCAAGGCAACACCCTCTCTAAATCATGAAAAGTTGTGGCATACCTTACATCACAAGGCACACATCCTTATTAAGATTCACCTGATTCATAAAGATTGTCATGAGCACCATCTGTTTTGATGAATCGGGACCTATATCTTTTATCTGGAGCCAGGAGCAGGCTGGTATTTCTCAGAAACTTGTGTGAGATTTTATGGGCAACCATGATAACTTCTGTGCTGTGATGTAGAGCATGGAATGATTTTACTACTCACATATACTATTAAATCCCAATCTTTTTATTACTTTATTACCCCTTTGCTCTTGATAGCACTGACCTGTTATGTAACTGGGCCTGTGCTTATAGTAATCTCTGGCCAAATAGGCTGTGGATCAACCCATGACATTTATTTTTATGGCCATTACATGAGGCCAAATTGGAGTGTTGTCCTTTTACTCAGTGGTCTTAAAGTAAAGGTCCACCTTTGTTTGGGAGAGCATTATTGGACACATTTATATGGCTGCTTTTTGTCCTTAAGTTCATCAATGGTCCGACTGTGATGTTCCGCAATGACTTGACAAATGTTCGAAAAATTGTCATGAGTCCGGGCAGTCATTGTAGGTCCGAAATTAGGATAAATATCAGTTGTCATTTCACTTTGTTTAAAACGAGAGAACCATTCATAAAATTGTGCTTCCTTGTAGGCTGTTTTTTTCATGCATGAGAAAAGATAAAGACTATCCAGCAAATCATTAATACAAATCAATTTTTTGCAAATCCATTAAAACATGTTGCTATATAGATGAGGCCCAAATTACAACATGTCGGTGGTCAGATATGCTGCTCTTGGCTAAGTAATGATTTTAAATGGCTTTCTTGAAACGCGTAGGCGTCTGGAGCTCTTCTTGATGTTTTTTATCATTGCAGAGCTGCTAGCATTCTAGATGGGAAAGGGGCAGGGAAGAAAGGTCGTTTTCAAGGCAAAGCCAACAAGATGAGCCAGAGAGGAGAGGTGGAGGGTCTGCTTCAGGAAGCCATCAATGGGTGTGCACCTAAAGAAGAATGAAGAAGCTGTTCTTCAAAGAACCGTCCTACAAAGAATAATGTCACCACTATGGGGGTGCTACTCATCGAGTGTAACACTTCTAACTATGCTGAACTCCACAGTCTATCTTAGAAAAACTCATAAATGGATATTTAACCCTCCCCCAATGCATGTTTCTAAGTTGCCTTCAAGGAACAGACTTAATTCTAGTCCACACTGCTTGGTTCTTCTGTGATTCAAGGATCAGAAGGAATCGAGCCGCTTACAAAATCCCACCAGCTACTAAATGTAATTTATTCATATCAGTAGAAATATACAAGAAAAAGCACTAGAGCAAAGGTCTATCATTTAGGTTGGTGTTGCACTATCCATAGGAAGGAAGGCGCGTGATGGTGTATGTTATTTCTTTATTGGTGTTGCACTATCCATAGGAAGGAAGGCGCGTGATGGTGTATGTTATTTCTTTAAAGGGGGTAGTAAAGTGTTAGAAAAAAAGTCTAATTTAATTTTTTTTTCAAAACAGCACTTTTGACGATAGGATGTGTTTTGTAATGCAGCACAGGCTTATATTTGGAAATGGAGCTGAACTGCAATGCCAGACACAGCCTGTGGTCAAGAGTGGCTCTACATCTGGGAAAAAGATGTAGAATTATTTATAGATTGATGGGGGTCCGACCGCTCAGAGCCCCACTGATTGACAGAAGGGGACATTTTTTTTTTAGAATGACTGGGGCTCCTATTCATTCTCTATGGGACTGCCTGAAGAAAAGAAAAAAAGAGCACTGTGCAAATTAATTTCAATCCAATAAAATAAGTGTCCCATTCTGCTGACTGCTGCAGATCCCTGTGGTCAGATTTTCTGCCCCAATCTATGATATCCCCTTATTCACCACCAACCATATTTTGTATATTGAAGAAAAGTTTTATTCTTGTGTCTATCTACATCTGTAAAACAACAATATGTGAATAGTACAATAAAATGTCAATGGTTGCATTTATTTATTAGTATCTTTGGTTTCTTACCGAATGTGTACCATATCTGCAGATTTCAATGTGTATTCAACATTGGCCCTATAGAGAGCCTGGGGAGGTCTGAAGTCCTACAGTAATATCAGACATTTACGCTACTGCTCTGTTCTTGCCCGTTATTTAGCCTAAAACCCTCCAAAAATTGAGCCAGTGCAAAATGTAAAAGCCATCCCACCACGACAAGGTGTACCCCAAGGGGAGCCATGCCCCTGTTTGTACAAAATACTAAACCAAAGCCGAAAAAAGAAAATGGGCTGTTGTTTTTTTTGGGCTGTTCTTTTTGTTTATATAGCTTCCCACAAGCAGGTGTCTGAACAGTCAGGACCTGGTCATGTCCAAATACATAAGGGTTAGACGTGACACATAATGAGGTGAACTGCAACTTAGTTACCATCCCGAGGGTACACCTTGACGTGGTAGGATGGCTTTTACACTTTTTATCAAAATAGTGTTACTAAGTGCCCTATGTTATTTACATGTAGTATTTAACTACTTATTACAGGGTATTTGCTCATTTGTTTTTATCTTGGGTTCTGCTTGTGAAATGGCCACATTGTGAATGCGCACCTTTTTTTTCTTTGGATAGTTTTCTGTGGCTGTTCATTTTGTTTCTATAGTTTTCCACAGGCAGGTGTCTGAAGAGTCGGACCAAGGTCCTGCTCTGCCCTCACCTATTTTTATGTCTGCTGACACATGAACTACAAGGAGTTGGGGTACCGTCCCGATTGATTTACACATTGTTTTTTGAACAAAACAATGTTAACGAAGTACCGTATGTTATTTACATGCACTATTACTATGGTTTTATTTACTACAGGGTATTTGCTCATTTTTTTTTATTTTTTAAGTTCTGCCCATTCTTTACAGTGCAGCAATGCTTTTAAAGGAGTTGTCCAGTACAGGACGAGCACAAGCTTAATAATTTCAGGTGTCCAAAAAAAATAAATACAGCTCACACTCATCTCCTTCCAGCAATGTCGGTGCTGCTGTTCCCAGAGAGTGATGTGACAATGTTGTCACATGCAGGCTGCAGCCAGTGAGTAGCAAATCTTCGGCTGCGGATTATCATTGTTGTACTAGGATGGACGTCTGCTCAGATGAAATTATGAAGGCTGTAGCTGACGAGCAGCCCCTCGTTGGCTGCAGCCAGCATTTGACACAACAGTGTTACGTCACCACCAGGAACAGCGGGGCCTACGTTGCTGGAGCGGCACCAAATACTTGTGGAAAGTGCAAACACATTTCTACATAGAGATCTATATTCCAAACACTTACAAAACAAGTTTGTGTAATTATTCAACCCCTCCAAGTCAGTATTTTGCTGGGTTGTCTTCGGCAGTTTTTTCAATTTTTGTGGAAAGGTCTCAACTTTTTGCGGAACTTTTCTAAGGGGTTGTTCAAAAAAGGATCTGTGTGGTCTCCAGATACCACAACTCTTGTCCATGAGCTGCTGATGACATTTCATGAAAGAGGTTGTCTCGTGAAGACAAACCTGGTCTGAGTTCTCAAGGAGGTTGGTTCATTTATATAGGTAGCAAGTCACCAGTGAGATGAATGGCATTTCTTAATATGGGGTATGATGTAGAACCAACAGTGGTATCCTCTGACCTGCTTCATAATCATGTAAGAAAATATCTGGTTCCCCCTTTAAATTTTTTTCATTATGATTCAAAAATGATACTAAGTGAATCCAGCCATCCCCTGCAGGGTCACAGCGAAGTAGACAAATGTTTTAGTGGACAAACTTCAATTATTGGCAAAAAACGACAACACAGGATGCTAATTAAGCATTAGTAACAGGATCTGTTAACACCAGATCTGGAAACACATGTACAAGATATTTATATTTTGGCTTTCAAAATGATACGTTTACTGGAAAAATATTTCTGACTTAGTTCTTGGCATGGAGCAACAATCATTAAAGTTCATGTAAAGCCAAGAAAAATAAAATTGTAAATCTAAAATTAAGCAACCAAATACTGCTCACTACAACTATGAACCTCTCTTCGAATGGGTCATTGTTATTCGACATCTAAAAGGAAGCATCAGGGTGAGCAAATATTATGTAAACCATCACTGTCATTTCACCAAAATCAATAATACAAGTAAATATAAAAAAAATTTGTAACCTATATTATCAGCGATAACTGCTTCTCTCTCCCCTTACAAGACTCTTCTTCTTCTCCCCCTTTTAAAGTCTTTGAACATTCAGCCTCATTTTGACTGACAGATTTTAGCTGTTTTTCAGACTATCCGCTCACTGTGGAATCAAATTACAGCTCTGTCTATTAACGTCTACAGAGACAGTGCTGCAGCTTTATAGAAAGGGCCTCTTATCCCCGGAGCTGGATTCACAGCTACACTGTTCAGTACTGCTGGATCATAGAGACAGGAGAGAAGGATTTCAACATGTCTGTGTCCTTCGTGCAAGAGATATTATGGCCTTTGCCCTCTAGCTCAGAGAAAAGATTTCAGTAATAGAGATATCTAAAGTAAAATTTTTATCAGTGATCACATAAAAAAAAGAACTTTGCCGTTATCTCTCAAACTTGAAATGGTTGTGATCATGGAACAATAGTATGACTAGTGTCCCATTAAAGGAATTTTAATTTAGACAGAAAAAGCTGTAAGAATTTCTGCAACTGGTGAAATGCACCAAATGACCAGCAGTATGAGGATAAAATGATGGAAATGTATATGGAGTTGGGCTCCTCTTTCATGATATAGTGGCATCCACTGTTCTGGAAGACATTGGAGTGAGTGTAGGTACAGGCCTGGTCTACAGTTGGTGTCGCGGTTCAACACTAGGATGTGTGATAGGACTGAAGTTCGACCAGTCAAATTTTCATGGGAAAATCAATCTCTGTTGCCATAATCATTCTCTATTCTGGTTTTTAAAAGATCGGATTTTTATTTTGGAAATTTCAAAATATCTGCTAGAGAGGAGAATGTCTACAGAGAAACTCTCAGGAGGAACCAGCTTGTTCATTTACTAAACAAACAACTCTAAAATTTTAACCCCTTTGAGACAAAGCCCTTTTTCGTTTTTGCATTTCAGATTTTTGCTCCCCTTCTTCCCAGAGCCATAACTTTTTTTATTTTTCCGTCAATATGGCCATGTGAGGGCTTATTTTTTGCGGGACAAGTTGTACTTTGAACGACACCATTGGTTTTACCATATCGTGTACTCAAAAACGGGAAAAAAATTTCAAGTGTGGTGAA
Organism: Oophaga pumilio; assembly: GCA_009801035.1. Lineage (NCBI taxonomy): Eukaryota > Metazoa > Chordata > Amphibia > Anura > Dendrobatidae > Oophaga > Oophaga pumilio. The sequence continues at coordinate 102,099 of VIAB01003402.1, forward strand.
ATTGCCAAAAAAGTGCAATTCCACAAAGGTTTTTTGGATTTTTTTTACCATGTTCACCAAATGCTAAAACTGACCTGCCATTTTGATTCTCCAAGTTATTACGCGTTCATAGATACCAAACATGTCTAGGTTCTTTTTTTATTTAAGTGGTGAAAAAAAATCCAAAGTTTGTTAAAAAAAAAATTCCGCCATTTTCTGATACCCGTAGCGTCTCCATTTTTCACGATCTTGGGTTGGGTGAGGGCTTATTTTTTGCATGCCGAACTGACGTTTTTAATGATACCATTTTGGTGCAGATACAATCTTTTGATTGCCCGTTATTGCATTTTAATGTAATGTTGTGATGACCAAAAAAACGTAATTCTGGCGTTTTTAATTTTTTTCTCGTTACGCCATTTAGCGATCAGGTTAATTCTTTTTTTATATTGATAAATCGGGCTATTCTGAACGCGGCGACCAAATATGTGTATGTTTGATTTTTTTTTTATTGTTTTATTTTGAATGGGGCGAAAGGGGAGTGATTTAAACTTTTAGATTTTTTTTAAATTTTTTAATATTTTTTAAAATATTTTTGTTTACTATTGTAATGCTTCAATAGTCTCCATGGGAGACTAGAAGTTGCCATAACCCAATCGGCTCTGCTACTTACAGGCAGTGACAATCCGGCAGTGACAACCATAGAGATCTCCAGACGGGGGGTCACCGATAGGCGGATTTCCAGTGCGATTGCCGTAAGCGCATGTTAAATGCCGCTGTTAGCGGTTGATAGCGGCATTTAATGGGTTAATACCCACGGGTGGTTCGCGATTCCACCCGCAGTTGTTCCAGGCACATGTAAACAGCTGACATCTGCCAGGAAAGATGTGGTCTCACCACCGGAGCCCACATCAAAGGTGGAGACACGACATGCGCCGTACTAGTACGGCGCATGTTGTGAAAGGGTTAATGGTTATCTTGTATTGCTTAATTTGTCCTGCGGTGGCACTGCAGGGAAACTGGACACTTAGGAGCCGATTCATCAAAGCTTTTATGCCAGAAAAGCTTTGAAAAGTTGCAAAAAAAAATTGCGCCATAGAGTTGCACAACAATTTTGTAACTTTTGGCATTGTCATGCCAGTGGAGAGAAGCTAAGGAGGAGCAGGGATGAGGCGTGACCCCACCTGCCAGTCCAAATCATTAAAAGTAATGGCATTTTGTATCCCAGAAATGCAATCCTCTCCCCGATTGTAGTTGCGTTTATGGTCTGGTGCGCACTACTTATAAACTGTGACAAATTCATTAAGTGGTGTGCGCCTCGTAAAGAATTTGGCATCTTGTACTTTATCAAGACTGGCGTAGCGTGAGCGTGTGCTTCATCAGTTTTGTTGGCCTCTAGTGCCATGTGCTGATTACAGCTGACTTGTCCATCTTCTGTTGGGATGTGGTCACAAATATCACGACAATGTACTGAAACCTTTCCATGAGGTGTAAGATGTTAAGTGTGGTTCCCTTTGTACAAGAATTTTGTGCACGTCCAGTTGTTTTTCTGTTGCATACGTGTCAGGACAATTGTTTTTTAACGACCGTGAACGTTCTAAGAAAGTAGGTGACAGGTGAAATATCTCTGAGTGCACGCTCGGCGAGGATGTTTTAGGGAAAAATTCAAAGAAAACAAAATGTACATGACACAAGGCAGAAATCTATTTCTTGTGCTTTTAAGTATAAACATGTTTTTACTTCAGTAACTTTCAACATTGGTGTAAATCTGCCAACTGCTAGCTCCAAGAAACTGGAGGACAGTACATCCAAACAAAACGTGTCCCTGCCATTTAGTTAATAAAGAAATCATTGACTAGTATGGAGGACTACTTCTGGGAATAGCTGGAGCATTGTCCAGTGCCAAACAGAGAAAGGAAAAAAAATCTGTTCAATGTATGTGTGTATCTGTTCTAACCTCTACAGATTGTATGCTTTGATGAATCCATAATTACTACATAAACGGAGTCTATTTTTATAAAGTATCAGAAGAATAATCTTGACAATATGACTGGCGTAGGGAGAAGGGATTTTTCCTTAGGAGCCATCCACAGAAACAGATAGGGGCATATTTATCAAAATTTTCTAATTTTTAGATTTTAAGTGTAAACTTACACCCCAAATACACATCGTTTAGCTGCTCTCCCATACACAGGAGATTTCATTTACCTGAATGCTCCTGTGTTCTCTAAGAGAGAGCCATCACCACACATCTGCTAGCCGCCTATATTCAGTCCAAAATCAGACATGCCGGATCGATATTTTCCTCAACAATAAATTGTCTGGGGCTCCCATACACATTAGACTGTTGGCCGAGCTCGTCGATATTGGTGGGTTTGGCTTACATGAGTCTAATGTGTATGGGGGGCTTTAGACTACACAGTCTTAAGAAGCACCAAATTTATCAAAGTGGCTCATGCTGCTTGATAAATCTGGCAAAGATTGTCGGGTCTACTGTGACGCTTGAAAGTTTAAAGAATTTTCCATATTTCTGCATAAATTTGGTCAAAAACTACAGAATTTTACATAAATCCTAAAGGTAGATAAAGAGAACCAAAGAAAAAACAGAGGAATCAAAAGCATTAAAGTTTGACACTTTTTTTTTTTAAGAAAATGACTCAATACGAAATGTTTGTGAGTATTAAAGGTATGTGAACCTTTGGTTTCAGTATCTGGTGTGACCTCCTTATGCAGCAATAACTGCAATCTATTGCTGGTAATTGTTATTTAGTCCTGAGCATGGAATTGGGGGAATTTTAGACCATTGCTCTCTACAAAACAGCTTCAACTCTGTTAGGCCAGCCACATTCCCACGTTCGGTGTTTGGTCAGTATTTTACCTTAGTATTTGTAAGCCAAAGCAAGGAGTGGGACAGAGGAAAAGTATAATAGAAACACACCACCTCTTCTGTATTTATCACCCACTCCTGGTTTTGGCTTCCAAATACTGAGGTAAAATACTGACCAAATACTGAACATGTGAACGTGTTCTTGTATCAGTGGGTTTTACCCCATTAAATGCTCGCATCACCCGTCCACAACATTTCTATACAATTAAGGTCAGGACTTTGACTTTGCCATTCCAAAACTTTGACTTATTTTGTCTCTACCTTTGTATTGTAGAACAACTTTTATGCTTTAGGTCATTATCTTCTTGCAGGGTTTCTGGAACTTCAGCTTGTTGACAGATGTCCTGACAACTTCATTTAGAAATTGCTAGTAAAATTCAGAATTCATTGTTCCATCAATGGTGACAAGCCGTCCTGACTCGGATGCAGCAAAACAGGCCAGAACCATGAAACTACCACCACCGTGTTTCACAGATGGTATGAGATTTTTATACTGAAAAGCTACATTCACAGTTGGCGTTTTTTTCTGCAGGCAAAACCTATTTTCTTGGTAGTAAAGAAGCTGCTTAAAAAGCAGCATTTGCTGTGTTTTTTGCGGCGTTTTCCATACTGATACAGTTTAGTGCCGGTTGTTCCCAAGTTCACCCCCACGGGACATATATAACCTATTAATATGGGCATACAGGTAATAGAAATGTTACACTACTCCTACCTGTATGCCTCATAGTAACTGTCTTGTTGCTGAGATGTTATATTCTTTCTGTATGCTAATGATTTCTTCCAGGTTCCGGGGCATGCGGTGCCTGCAAGAAATCTCTGCCTCCTGTCTTCATTGTAATACTTACCTCCTCCCATCAGCTATGGCCCCCAGAATTCTGCGCCTCATGCCCCAGAGCCTGGAAGAAATCATTAACATAAAGACAGAATAAACACATTTTTCAGAAACAAGACCATTAATATGAGGCCTACAGGTAGGACTAGTGTAACATTTCTATCACCTGTATGCCCATATTAATAGGTCATATACTTCCCAGGGGGGTGAAAGATTCTCTTTAAGGCTGGAGTTACACTAGCGTATGGGCATACTGTCGGATGTGATATGCTAATGACACTTGGCTCCTGCTCTGCTGTGAGCGGGAGCTGAGTGTTAGTGCTCTCATCTTCTTGCACAGGATCGGAATAGGCGGAGAAAGTAATTTCTCCATCTCCTCCACTGCCGGCGTCGGCGTATATGGCACCGCACTCAGATGATATCCAAGTGCTGTGCGTTGTCACTCGCACCCATTTAGGAGCGAGTGAGCGGAGTCTCGGTGCCAATTGCAGCGTGCTGCCTGTTTAGCATGAGAAAATCGCAGATGTGAGCTGCCCCATATAGTAACACTGGACAGAGTGCTAGGCCATATATTATTTATTATTAAATCTAACATTCCCTGATCATTGTTTCTCCTTATATCTACTGTCAGGGGAGAAATGTGGGATCCTGCTGAGAGCAGTGGGTTTACTAAATCATAGTGAATCTGTATGGACAGCTTAACAGATAATTAGGAGTACTTGACAAGTAATTGACTTCTCTAAATTGCTGTCATTGACAGAACCTTCTTATAACAACTGCCAATTATTACCATTGTGTCCATATACAAACAATAGTTTGGAAGATTATCATTCTTATACTACACAATCATGAAGTTGATTCAATTAATCTAAAATAAAGTAATGAAATAAATATTTTTTTTAACAAAACCAACAATATTTATTATAAGTTTAACAACATGTAACACAATAAAAATGAGATGTTATTACTTTTGATCTTTTGAATATGACAAGAAAATAATTATCTGCAAAGTGCATTGGGGGACATATCAGTTTGGCAACCTGTGCAGTTGCACAAAGGCCCAAGAGGTAAGGGGGCCACTTCCACCTCCAAAGCAGCAAGCAGCTTCTGTCATAGGCAGAACTCTCTGATTACCAAGGGCCCATATACTGTTCTTGCACAGGGGCCCTTTCTGTCTGTGTCCACCAATGTCAGTGGATCGGTATTCAGATTTTTCAGATTTTACAATACAAGCTGCAAACATTATACAGTTTTCCCTCTAATTTGATTCCCACAGCTCATCTGAGTATTCAGTTTTTCATCTATTTATTTTGTTTTTGGTAAATCTGACATATGGCAGCACAGATGTGGGTCTTTTTTTACATTTTTGGATTAAATTTTTATGACCTTTACCAAGGGGGTGTTGTTCACAGGGTAGTTATGCAGAGTGGCCTAAAGAGATGCCCCAAAGGACTTTGTGAGCAATGTTCCCTTACTAAACACCATAAACATTAGCACTAGACCCTTAACTAGTTAACTAAATAAAAAAACATTACTCAGGAGCATTAGGAATAATACAAGGGCAAAAACTGTCTACTTTTCACTTGGTGACCAGTCATCTTTGAATAGATTGCTTACGCTGGTGTACTTACTTTGAAAACTTCTTTCACAATAGATCTATAATCCTTACATGAAAGTGTTAATGCCCAGTAATAACATGCCAATTTTAATATTGGGGGAAACCTTAAAAAAAAGCGCATTATACAGACATTTTGATATCAGTTTTCAAAGTAGTGTAAGTACACCAGCCTATACAAAAGTCTAAGTGAACTTTTTAATAATGTATGCAGTTTATATTGTGATATTTGGTGACTAAACCGCTTTAATGTCTATAGAAATAATAAGGCGCAGCCTTAAAGGGGTTGTCCACTACTAGGCCAGCCATTTCTCAATCTGAATGTGTATTGCCGTTAAAATAAAAACACGTTTACATGACATAACAATCGCACGTGAGTCCAGGGAACACAAGTGCCGACACTGCTGGAACGGTGTCGGCACAGGAGGCAAGTATAAGTGTTTTTATATTAATGGGGGCAAACATTCAGATTATGGAAGGCCTGTCCGAGCAATGTAAAACCCCTTTAATGAGATCAGAACAATTGGACTGGCTAACAAACAAGTAATAACATAGAACAGGCGTGCACATTAATACTGGATGGGTATTTAGCACCTTTTTTAGGAGGTAGTAGCTTTTCTTAGCCATTTGTGTAGTGACTGCCAAATTAACCATTTTTTGTACAAAAAAATTTAAGTCCATGTTTCCACATAGTGTTATTTTTCACTGCTTTCTTTGTGCCGAAAATCTGTTGTTAAACAGCTCAAGCAAACTGGGTGTGATTTCATGATAACTCATACCCACTGTGTTTTGCTGTGGAACTGTGCTTTCTGTGGTTTATTTTTTTCCTGTAGGCTTCTATGGGGAGCATAAATAAAAGCATATTAAAAAAATGCAATTGAATTTGTAAGTCCAGAATCCCAGCATTTCTGAGCTAAATAAAAAAATGTATAAAAACACTGCAAAAATCCATTAAAAACACAAACAAAATCACAATAATCAGAGCAAATTGTTGTTGTGAATTTTGGTGTGAATACATGCAATTGAAAATGCAGTAGAAACAAAAACAGCATTTCCATACGTTTGACCATGGCCTTAAATTGTTACATAGGATTAGAGAAACATTTATGACTTCTTGAAGAAAGGTGACCTTCAGTAGACATGTGTGGCACAATTTTTGGAAGAAAACAATCATGTTTGTCTAACCCTGGACAAACCATTGTGGCTTAAATATAGAATTTCACTTTTGCCTCCATTGTTTTAATACAACAGATACATGCTACCACCTTGTCTGATCCGACTCTGAACCTGAGCTATACAGAAACAGTCTTTTTGCGCTTCCCTGCCACTATATTACATATAAAAGCTTTGACCCATAAGTCAAATTTTCCTTGAGTCTGGTATAGTGCGTTTCTTTGTCATCTCCTTGGTGTGACCTTTCTCCTTCCTTGAAATTCTGTGATCTCATGACTCAAAGTCAGTGGAATGGTTTTTCACCGTAGTCTTCTTATAAGACATGTATGCTAGATGTCAACCATCTTGGAATATTGTCCTGCAAATGTTTTATACCAAATGTTGACCAACTTTTATATAACCTTCTCTTTCTTGTTCATAATGTGAGATATACAGCACGGAACAATCCCTACACAAGCTACAGGAACGGCAGCACTTTTGCAGAACGAAAGGAGGTAGAAGGTCATCTCAACTTTTGTAGGTGGTTTGAAGCTGTCAAAAATATGAAGAACAAACAGAGAAGTTGCTATACAGCACAGACGGAATGTGAACTGGTTTGAAAGCTTTCCTTTGCAGCTTTCCTTATACATCTGGGAGTTGAGCGCTAGGCCTAATCCAAAGAGGATTCCAAGATTCCTCAAGAGTCCAGCAAACGGATTGGTATCAATGTGGATCCATTCAGGTCGGTCGCACCATCTCTTGGCCTTCTCCAGAGTCCAAAGGAGGTCCACGCCCACTGCTTTCAAGACCAAGTAAAAGCCCAAAGCAAAGGAGAACAGGAACATAGTAGTATAGAGATATCTCTTTAAACTGGCCTTGTAGATGGATCGAATATTCCCAAAAACTTCAGCTACCAGCATTCCTATAATAAGAATAAACAGTACAATAAGTGGGCAACTTCTCAGGTGAGCGAGTTAACTTTAGGCTGGCAATCAAGATAGCCAGTGCTCTCTTTAACACATATGTTAGATCTATGAGGTGGCGTTGGAGTAGCTACCAGACGTTTGGCACCACTTCGGGTAATATGGTAAGATAGGAAAGGTCACTGTATATGCAGTGATTTTCATGGTTTGAGCTTTCCTGAGTAGGTATTGTAAGCAAGGTGCACTGACCTGATATGACGCCACACACAACTTGATGTGGAAAGTGAGCAGCAAGGAAAATTCGTGATAGGCAGACGCAAGTTTGGACGACCCAGAATCCAGCCCACAGGGCAGCTTGAAGGCATCTAGAAGAAAAATAGATGCAGTCAATGAGCCAAAATAGCAATGAAATTGATCATGGAAAAATGATTCTCTCTATCTCGTATGTCTTCCATATTATCATCATCATGGAGAATATTAGATTATTTACCTGCTTTTAAAAGAGATTGAATTCCTCCTATTCAGCATGACGGTAAGTAGTGAGGTCACCATGACATAGTAGACTCCCGCTGAACCCATCGCATGACCTGAAGGACTCCCTGTGAGAACACAATTTTTTGAATATTATTAAATATTTTATTTTGCAACATTCAAATAGCCTGATATATAGGTGAAGATTATCAAGTTTACCTCTATAACTTATAATGAATGTAGTATCAAAGGAGTAACTGTAGTGGGTGCAGGGCTTGCAGTCTCACCCGGCCTTCTAGCCCAAGCCCCTTTGGCCGATAATGAGAAACCCAATACTATTGTTGACCTGTGATAATTGGGGTCCTGATAGTTTGCTTTAGGACCCACAAGATTTAAGTTACACCACTGTGTAGTACACTTTTGTATAGTGTAATGTAAATGGATATAGTATATGTATAGTGAGGGGCTGCTGGAATTGTTAAATGATCCATGTATTGTCTAATTGATAAAGGACACAATAAGACACTGAACATAAGACATTGAATCCAATGTAGGAGATTTTCTCACCTGGACCAGTCTCACAGGTAACAGGAAACTGCTGGATGATGGGGGCAGTCTTGTTGGTGTAATAATTGGTGTCGTGCACCCACCAGTATGGCCTCTGACCAAACAGAATCCTGGAAGTGAAGAAAAATAGCTGATAAACAAGAAGGGATAATCAACAGAATCCTATAGGGGACTGTTAAAACAATGCACATAATAGGAAGCTGTAACTCCTAGACTTTAAAACATGAAATATACTGATTGTTAGATGTCTTTTCCCAGTTAAAACTGATTAATTATTGAAAGGATATTAAAATGATATTAGAAAGATATATGAATGGATGGATAGAGGCTAAGCTAAATCTATAATTACAGCACCAAAATATTCTGCAGCAGAATGGATGGATCACACAAAAACAGTGCAAATTATAGGACTTTAATGGCCCATGTGGCAACATTTTGGTTCATAGTGTGAACTTTTAGCCAATAGGCCATTAAAGTTCTATACTTTACATTGTTTTTGGCGTGCTGCTTCCAATTTTTGCATTTATTATTCAGATTGGACTAAAGCCTGGTAAGCTTTGCATTCCATTTTATTTTTTGATATATAGCAAGTGATGCTTATTTTTTTTTCTTTTAGATAGATAGGCAGAAAGATAGATAATATTATTTTTTCTATTTTCACTAAACAATTAAGGAATTGCAAATCAAGCAAGTTTCAATGAAGGCATACAAGTTTCATTTCCTATTCTCTTTCCTGCAGTCCATCAACAGGTTGGGTTGTTTCCTACTCTCCACATTCTATAGACAAAGCCATAGGGAATTTCACATTCCTGCATGCACCTTAGGGTCTACCACAAACTTACAGAGAGACATATTTGGACTAATACTAATACATTAGGAAATTGCTCATATTGATATGAATATGATATTTTAGTAAAAGAACATCTAAACTAAAGGTAGACCTTAAGGCAGTGGTGACCAATCTGTGTTCCTTAGATGTTGTTAACTGTAAACTGTCCGGGCATGCTGGGAGACATTATGAGCTACACATGACACATGTAAGTGTAAACCTGTGACTAATAATATGAACCACAATTTAATCCTCAATAAGTCAAAGCCTAGCATTACTGAATGACCAAGAACATGATAACATACAACACTTCTCCAATATACGGTACTCACCACTTAAAGACAAGGTTGAGCCAGTCCCCGATCACTGCCACCCAGATGAGTTTGATGCCCACTGACTCACAAAGATGGAACCAGATGGGGAAGAAAACGAAGAAAGTATTTCTTAGATCAGCAGCAAACGAGACAAACATGAACCAGTCTTGAGAACTCTTGTAGTTCATCTGGAGGTATTGGACCATTTGGACTCCAGAGTGGTGGAGAGCATCCATTCCATTCTCCATCTCTATTTCGATCTCTTGTAAGCTTGTCAACTTGCTTTGAGCCTCTTGATCTGATGTCTAGCTCCCTGCAGCTGCCTATTATATGGTCTGCAGCTCAAGCGAGTCAGTGTGATCTTTGACCCCCATGAACATCCCTGTAGCAACACATTGTTGACAAAATTACATAGTTGACGCAGGTAGTGTTAGAGGGAAAAAGAAGCTGTTGACCAGTGTCATATTACAGAGAATTGATGGAGAAATGGTGAAAATATCCCTGTTGACAATGTACGGGGCAGAGTCCTATGTATGGACGTCAGAATGAAGGTACCGTACTACTAAATATGCTTAGCTAAGGTCTCTAGGTTATAAGGTCTGTTTGTTCGTGATTTTAGAAGGATGTGTACCATCCAATTATACATATGTGTTGTCTGTGTTACAAATGGAGTGGAATTAATTGAATTAAATATTCAACAAAAACCTAAGTCATTGACTGTGTCTATAACGCAAAAATACTAATTCTTTTGTATTAATTTGTAGACTGCATTGCATATGTTGCTTATCCTTGTACATTGAGCACTTTATTAACTATTGTGACAAATCATGGCTTAATTTTTGGTATCACAGTAGTTTGCTACTATTGCTCTTTGTATATTTTTTTAGATTTTGTAGCAAACCTTGGTTTTGAGTAACCAAGAGAAAAAGCAAAACTAGCCCATACATTTCCCCCTTTTCTTTCTATTTAGAATCTCACTACTCTGCTGGACCCAGGTCTTTATTGTGTTCACCAGGGCCTGGTCTTTACTGGTTGTGCCATCTATTGGGTCCAATTTTGAAGCTCTCGTCAACCTCTCCTCTACTCTAGTGTTGACCATACATTTTTGCATCATGGCTAAAGTTGTTCTCTTGGCTATGTGCATCTCTAGTTGACCAAAGCTTTAGTAAAGGGCCAGGTAATTTATGGGCAATCCTTTCTTGGCTCTTGTTCTTGTACGTTTCTTTTTGCCATTGGCTCATATTTCTGACTTTGAACCTAACCTAGGCCTTATTCTTAGTATACACTAATGTTCTCTGGTGTTTGTGGTTCTACTCCTGGCTCTAACATCAAGTTGTTTCCTGAACACTTTTCTGTAATAGCCACTAGACTGATGTATTTTAATTTACTTCTTGATGATTAGCCTTGACTTTGTTCCTGACCATGCAAGTCATGCATTAGTGCTATATCCACAGAAGTTGAGATTTATCCTGCAGCTAATTCATCAACCAAGAGATCCCTTAGATTTAATATCCCGGTCTATATGGAGCCAAATACATTGCAGGTAAGGGAATTCACATTCTTCTATGTGTCACAATAACACTCTGGCAACTATGAAGGTATATTAAGTACATTAATTAAATAAGAATTCCCATCTCAGCTATTTATGGGAACCAAAATTTCCAAAAGCCTCACATGGAAGTTTATTTTTGTGGATCCGGTAATTTCAGGCAAAATCTTCTTGTAATATATGGTGTACAGGTGATCTGTAATCTAAAGGTGCGGTTTTAACTCTTGCAAGCTTGGACAGTTCATGTATTACAGTGGGTACGGAAAGTATTCAGACCCCTTTAAATTTTTCACTCTTTGTTTCATTGCAGCCATTGGTAAATTCTAAAAAGTTCATTTTCTCATTAATGTACACACTGCACCCCATCTTGACTGAGAAAAGAACAGAAATGTAGAAATTTTTGCAAATTTATTAAAGAAAAACTGAAATATCACAGTCATAAGTATTCAGACCCTTTGCTCAGACACTCATATTTAAGTCACATGCTGTCCATTTCCTTGTGATCCTCCTTGAGATGGTTCTACCCCTTCATTGGAGTCCAGCTGTGTTTAATTAAACTGATAGGACTTGATTTGTCCATATAAGACCTCACAGCCACAGTGCATGTCAGACCAAATAAGATTCATGAGGTCAAAGAAACTGGCCAAGGAGCTCAGAGACAGAATTGTGGCAAGGCACAGATCTGGCCAAGGTTACAAAAGAATTTCTGCAGCACTCAAGGTTCCTAAGAACACAGTGGCCTCCATAATCCTTAAATGGAAGAAGTTTGGGACCACAAGAAGTCTTCCTAGACCTGGCTGTCCAGCCAAACTGAGCAATTGTTGGACAAGAGCCTTGGTGAGAGAGGTGAAGAATCCCAAGATCACTGTGGCTGAGCTCCACAGATGCAGTAAGGAGATGAGAGAAAGTTCCACAAAGTGAACTATCACTGCAGCCCTCCACCAGTCGGGCCTTTATGACAGAGTGGCCAAACGGAAGCCTCTCCTCAGTGCCGGACATATGAAAGCCCCCATAGAGTTTGCTAAAAAACACATGAAGGACTCCCAGGCTATGAGAAATAAGATTCTCTGGTCTGATGAGATGAAGCTAGAACTTTTTGGTGATAATTCTAAGTGGTATGTGTGGAGAAAACCAAGCACTGCTCATCACCTGCCCAATACAATCCCAACAGTGAAACATGGTGGTGGCAGCATCATGCTATGGGGGTGTTTTTCAGCTGCAGGGACAGAACGACTGGTTGCAACTGAAGGAACAAGAATGCGGCCAAGTACAGAGATATCCTTGATTAAAACCTCTTCCAGAGTGCTCTGGACCTCAGACTTGGCCGAAGGTTCACCTTCCAACAGGACAATGACCCTAAAAACACAGCTAAAATAACAAAGGAGTGGCTTCAGAACAACTCTGTGACCATTCTTGACAGGCCCAGCCAGAGCCCTGACCTAAACCCAATTGAGCATCTCTGGAGAGACCTGAAAATCACTGTCCACCAAAGTTCACCATCCAATCTGACGTAACTGGAGAGGATCTGCAAGGAAGAATGGCAGAGGATCCCCAAATCCAGGTGTGAAAAACTTGTTGCATCATCTTCAAGAAGACTTATGGCTGTACTAGCTCAAAAGGGTGCTTCTTCTCAATACTGAGCAAAGGGTCTGAATACTTATGACCATGTAATATTTCAGCTTTTCTTTTTTAATTTGCAAAAATTTCTACATTTCTGTTTTTTTCAGTCAAGATGGGGTGCAGAGTGTACATTAATGAGAAAAAAATGAACTTTTTTTGGAATTTACCAAATGGCTGCAATGAAACAAAGAGTGAAAAATTTAAAGAGGTCTGAATACTTTCCGTACCCACTGTATATGAGTGGACATTCATGGGGGCTTAATGGTTAGCACTGTACTTGCCGATTAGAGACCTGTGCGCTAATCAACTAGGAAAACAAGTTTTCATGGAGCTTGTATGTTCTCCATGTTTATCTCCTTTTTAAAGCCAGACTATAAAGATAAGAGGAAATGTTGTTTTGCTTTATAAACCCTCAGTTCCTTCTTGAGCATTTTCTTGCTGATAAGTATGCTTGAACTTTCTTGGCCTGATTCTTTGAAGCAGTTTTTCAAATGCTACAATTCCTGTCATTCTCTATATAACAACCAACAGATACACAGTTGGAAAGTCGCATGTTAAAGACTTCTACTTTACATTTATTTTCAAAGGTTACACGTTTACTTGGCCACACTATGGGATGTCACCAGAAGTTCCCAATGTTTCTAGTGGTAGACTACAGCCTCATCATTCTCTTGCACCCAGGGACGGACTGGGACTGAAATTCAGCCCATGCTTTCCTCATCCCCAAGCACCAGATGGGATATATTACTAATATTAGCCTGCCTTGTTGAAATCAAGAATTACTACATGACCAACATTTCTAATAATACCAGTAATACTGCTATATAAGATGAAATAATTATAATATCAAAATGATGCAATATGACATACAAATACCAAGAAACCCTAACCAAGTATTACCAGCACATACAGTATAGATAATACCACCATACTCATCGTTAAAGGGGTTGAGGTTAATGTCTATGTAACTTCAGACTTCTGAATCCTTATAGCGCACACTGTGAGGATTCTCCGGTGCCAGAATTGGGAGCTGCCATCATGTAACTGTAGACTGTGAGCCCTCGCAGGCAGGGTCCTCTCTCCTTCTGTACTTGTGTGTCCCTTGTCTACCACATGTTTATTGTACCTGTCTATATTTTCCCTTTTCATATGTAAAGCGCCATGGAATAAATAGCGCTATATAAATGTATATTAATAATAATAATAATAATAATGTGACCACAAGTATGCGATATATACATCTCTGGCCACATTACGACTAACAGTACTCGGCTTTGCGATTTTCATTTGTATTGAGCGAGGCCGAGCATGTCTAGTTAGCTGGTGACTGCATACTTGCACTCACATGATCAGTGGCGTAACTACAGTAGGTACAAAGGTTACAATCGCTCCCAGGCCCTGGAGCCTAGGGGGCTCCCAAAGTCCTTTTGGCATATATGAAAAGACCAATGCTATTAAAGACTTGCAATAATTGGGGTTCATGCTATTTGAGTTACGCCATTGCAAATGATCACCGACTCCCAGAGCCGGCACCGGAGAATCCTCACAACATGCGAGCTCTGTGAAGATTCAGATGTCCTCAGTCACATAGAGTCACTGCAGACTTTAACTTCAAGCTTGGACAAGTACTTTAGCCAAATACACTGTACTAAGACTGATATTACCGCCATACAGTGACCATATAATGTTAGTATCAGTTTTACACCAATGCTCTGCAGACCATATATGTGTATTCTGCAGGTTCTCACCACTGACGTCTCGCTGATTGTTGTGATTCATTTTCCCTTTTCCTTTGCATTTGGCCAAGACCACCATGACCTTTTCTTCCATCCATAACTCGTCCTTGCAAAATGTAACACACAAACATCTTCACTTTACTGATATTCCAGGAGCCTCCTCACATTCTACCACCTCTACACAAACTACTTCTTGTGCTGCCTTATAATAATTCCCCTGTGCCTCCTTTAATAATCCTTCCCCTTGACCTTTTATAATAATGAACCTGTGCCGAGGTCACGCTTGCGAGTGCAATTCGAGAAACTCGCACGAGTCTCTCTCATCAATACCCGGCACCCCCGCCGGCAATCGAGACCGGAGTGTGCGGCCGCATGTATTTCCATTCAGCTGAACGCTCAGTTCCAAATGCCGGCAGCAGTGCCGGGTATTGATGAGAGAGACTTGTGCGAGTTTCTCGAATTACACTCGCAAGCGTGACCCCGGCCTAAAAATAAAAATATCTCCTGTGCTTTCTTATATTGATAATAATAATGCCTCCTTGCTTCCAAGAAAAATAATGATCCCCCCATTATGACCTGCGGTCCCTATTTATTGTAATAATGCTAATGACCAGGGGCGTACATAGAAATAACAGGCTCCCCATAGAAAAAGTCCTGTCACATCACAGTCAAAGAGCACATCTCTCAACTTTTTAACAAACGGAGAAGTAAGGCTAAGTGCACACGTTTGCAGAATGTTTGCAGAATATTCCTGAGCAAAACCGGACTTTTTTCGCGGCAAAAACGCACGTTTTTTTTGCGCGGATTTTGCACGTTTTTGGTGCGTTTTTTTTGCGCAGATTTGACGCGTTTTTACCGCGATTTTTTCCTGAACTTTCTAGGTCAATAATAAAGCGGGAAAAACGCTAGAATTCCGCAAAATTAATGGACATGCTGCTAGATTTTCTGCAATGCGTTTTGTTTGCGGAAAAAACCGCACCATGTGCACAAAAATTGGGGAATTCATTCTAAATGATAGGATGCTTAATACATGCGTTTTTGACGCGTTTTTTCCCGCGAAAAAACGCGAAAAAAACGCAAATATTCCTGAATGTGTGCACTTAGCCTTAATGTATTGCAGCACTAGACAGTTATTTTGCCCCTACTGAAGCCACTAAGTTGTCTCAGTCACTTTGATACCAATTTCATGACGTCCGTAAACTATTATGCCGCGACAAAGTATGATGACTCCACACAGTTGGATTTTCCTACAAGCCTTGCACAAAGTATGATGCCCCACAGCTCCCCACACAGTAAGATTTTTACCACAGCTTCCCATACAATGTTGTATCCACAACAGCCCCCAATATACAGTATGAGAGGCACCATAGACCTCCACACAGCATGATGTCCACCGCAGGCCCCTTTATAAAGTGTCATGTCCACCAAAGCCCCTTGTACAGTATGATGACCCGACAGCCCCCATACAGTATGATGTCCTCCATAATCATCCCATTCACTATGATGGTCAGCACAACCCCCAACATAGTATAATATACCCCATAAACCTCCACACAGTGTGTCCACCGCAGTCATTCCACACAGTATGTCTACCGCAGCCACTCCACACAGTATAATGTCCACCGCAGCTACTCCACACAGTGTGATGTCCACCACAACCACCCTACACAGTAAGATGGTCCCAACAGCCACCTCGCACAGTGTGATAGATCCCCATACACTATGAAGATCCCCTGAAGCCCAAATACTGTATGATGGCCCCACACTCTCTATATAGCGTGTTGGTCCACCTCAAAGCCCCCTACATAGTATGATGATCCCTCCAACAGACCCCTATATAGTACGACGGTACCCCCCAATGTATTTTTGCATTCTGTGCAAGCCGGGGTGTGGCCTGCCTCTCCTGAGCTGGAAATTGTATTTAAAAGCTTCTCCAGACGGGTGTCCACTGTTTGGGATCCAGTCCTTTTGTCTGCCCTTATTCACACACTGAGGTCAACTTTGACACATGGTAAGGAATTTAATATTGGACAGTGTAGGACCATCCCGATCAGAGTCAACTTGTCGAGGTGGGATGGCTTTTATGCTATTTTTGATCAAAAACAGTATTACTAAGAACTCTGTATTATTTAAATGCACTTTTGCTTTTTACTTGTTTAGTTACAGCAGGGTTTTTGCTCATTTTGTCTCTTGTAGGTTTTATGTTTTATGGCCAATGTGAACATGCGTTTATGTGCTGCATGCATAACAACTAGACCAAGTTCCATTTTTGTGTTTTTTCTTTAAATGAATTTGATTTTTTTGTATGTTGAACACATTGTATTCTCTCTAGGCTGGGGTCCATGTCCTTTCATAGACTTATGTCAGACAGTATCATGTGTCCATTTCCCACCACAGCTCCCAGCTGTGATTACAAGATTTTCATATAATTTTCCATTGTCTATATGTCCTATCCAAAAGTTTCTCCATCCCCTCTTATCCGTGGCACAAGAATTAGGAGACTCTCTTCTCTGCTATTTGTCTTCTTTTGGCACCTGGGATTTGTTATATTCACTTTGCTAAAAGGGAACAACTCCAGTTAGAACAGGATTGTGCAAAATATAACAAAAACAGTGTGTTCGAGGTTTAGACGAAACTCTGTAAACAAATGTGTGTTTTTTATTTTAATAGGGTCTTTTTTTATGAAAGGGGGAAAGCGTGGGGGCTTGTCCTGAACATACAACGGTGCTGTCAGTTCAAGGTTTTCCTTGTACATAAGCAATAATCATCTCACATAAACAGTTTGTTAGATAAACTGTATTAATAATATATTGTATTTTTCCATGACTATATGAAACTAAACCGATCCAAGGAGCCTCTGGGATATAAAAGCAGTAACAACTTTTTCCAGGAATTGCGACAATAGCAATGCCAAGACTCGATTGAAGCTTCCAAAGTTATTGTCCCTTTAGATAAGATCATGCCATATTGCGTTCATGCTGTCTAGCAGTGAATCATCGGAGACAGGTCTTACTGCTCTTTTCTCCTTTACGAAGGGATGGAAAAGCAGTGTAAATGCTCGTGTTCAATCCCAAAAATATTGTGTCCAACTGGTACATTGTTGACAGCCACTACACACATTATACTAAAATCTGCCAAACACTCTAATAAGTATGGGGACCTCTTCTCTGACCGATGATGTCGGTTGGATAGAAGTATATGGTTAGTTATATTTCTACTGGCGTATCTATTCATTCAGTTTGGAGATTAGTAGCTGTCGGAGTCTGGTAGTAGCTCCCTCGTAGTGATGAGCCAAGCATTCCTCTGTATGGGGGACTCGGGAGAGATAGTGTCACTATCCATTTTTAGATCTGTGGCAGATCTGGCTTCTCAGATTAAAACTTTTTTCCTTTCAGGACATTGGGGGTAAATGTCAGTTTTTTGCCCGCTGGCCTGCTGGTGTAATTGCATTGCCGCTGGTTCAGCTGATGTGGGTGGTGACCACTCCCACCATCCTTTAACAGGTCACCTGATGCATCAGCTGTCGGTGTTAGAGAAATCTGCAGTGACCGAGCTGGAGACAGGAGCTTTCTGGGTGCAGTGGTGCTTCAGCTTTAAACGTTGTATCTGGTGTCTTTATCCTGCTGTGTGGTGCTTTGCAGTAGAAAGCTAAGTTTTGTATTCTTGTTACCTCATCCCTTCTGTGTCTGTCCCTCCCGTGTTTCTCATCTGTAGTGGCTAGGCTAGCGTCCTATGCCCGCCAGTGCACTAGCCAGGGCAGTTATAAGTGAAATTTAGGGACAAAGTATACTGACGTCGGCAGGAGGAAGGACCTGCATAGGGTGCTAGTTGAGATCAGGGACAGGCTCAGGTTGGAACTCAGGAGGTGACCATCCCTGATTCCCTATTGTCAAGGCCTCCCTCTCCCCTATTCCATCGACGTTGTGTTGTTGTGCAGCTTGGTGACCGACCAACCGTTGGGTCGTGTCACACTGGGTCAGTCACTCCGTGACAGATAGCCATCAGTCGACAGGAAGAATTGATGCTTGGTTGTCTTACGTCTCCTCCTTTGGATCTTCACTACTGTTGAGCAAGTATGCTCGTTACTCGAGTTTTCCAAGCATGCTCGGGTGTTCTCCGAATATTTTTGGTGTGCTTGGAGATTTAGTTTGAATACATGTGGGAATTGCCTGTTTGTGAGGAAATTCCACATGTATTCAGGCTGTGACACACAAAAAAACATAGAGTTCCAGTCCAATACTTATTTTTAAAATCAATTAAATTTTATTACATCAAAAGGCACACGAATAAACATATAAAGATATCAAAATCAACAAGAGAATTTATGGAGAGGGATGGATAAACACATTATAATTGGGTCTTAGTATAACATACAGAGGTGGGGGAGCAATCAAGAAAAAATGGGAATTAAATAGATTCCCACGTTATATAAGGTGCTAGTGCTTCAGTGCAGGATATGAGAAACCAAATATGTCACCAAGTTTTACTCCAACTGTTGAATCAAATCAATATCCACAATAGTAAAGAGCGACCTGCACCGTGAATAATCATATATACAAAGAATAGCTTTTACTCATAATTTCTCCATAAGATGCCAAGACACGCAGCCCCAACGCGCGTTTCGTTGACGGCCGCCCGAAGAAGCCCACGCGAAACTCGCGTTGGGGCTGCCTGTCTTGGCGTCATAGGGAGTGTGGAGGAAACCCCAGTTCCTCCCACGTCACCAATGTGACATAACTACACAGGCACAGCTCTCCGGCGCCCCCTTTGTCTCTCAGGTCAGTAAGGGAACTGCACCTAGAGCAAATGGCCGCAGGGGAGGATGTCCTGTTACCCACTGGGTATTTCTAAGATTCGTGATCAGAGTAAAAGCATTAGTCCAAAATTAATTTTATGGTTTAATTGCCTTAAGGGCGCACTAGATAATTACAGAAATATACAGTAAGCTATACAACGGAATTACAGTGGATTTGCAGTCAGAGTAAAATATTACAATAATGTATAAGGCTAAGGCTAGGTTCACATTGCGTTAAACCAACCTGTTCAATGCATAGCGTTGACGGGCTGGTAACGGTATAGCATAATGCGATCACGTTATGCTGTACCCGCTAGCGCAGATGAATCAGCAGATGATTCATCTGTGCTAGCGGTGACGGAGCTCAGATGCTGCAGGCTGTGTCCGAGGCTCCGTCGCTGAATGGCCGCACGTCGAAAACGCATGCCGCTTTACGGCATGCGTCGCGATGCGCCCGACAATGGGGATCAATGGCAGCGTTAACGGACTGCGTTACACCGCATTATACCGCGGTGTAACGCAGTCCGTCTAATGGACTGCCTTGGCACAATGTGAACCCAGCTTTAGAGGTATTAGCTAGAGGTCAATGTTACCAGGCTGAAGGTTGCATGTGGAAGCTGGGAGCTCTGCGATCCACAGGTAAGAATCTTAGTTGCCTGACAGTCCCCAAACGTGTGCCGCTGCTTCCTTGGCAGATCTGTCCCTTGTTCCTTCTTAGATCTTCATCGTCTTGTTCTTCTGTGAGAATAGAGTCTGCCATCCGCTCACATTTCTTAAACCTGCTAGGTCCCTCCCCTTGTTGGTGTCAGAGGGTGGGCTAATAATCTCCACCATTAACTCCCTGCAGAATTTATTCCCAATATCTAAAAAAGGGGTTTTCTTTCTCCAGGACTATCGGATCAGGACACGAGAGGTACCAGTGGATGCAGTTTGTTTTGCCTGTCGCGTGGAGATCAAATATGGCCCGTTTGGCCCTCCACAGTGACCCAATCTCTATATCTCAGGTCCCCGAGCCATCACCGACTCGGGAGTCGCACTGTCAGATGCTCGAGGTCCGCAGGATCACGCAGATATTTTTTATGAGCCTGTACCTCGAAAGGCGTGCTCATAATTCATAATCCTGGAACTGAGTCGTAGTGGCTGGGAGAGACAATGGATGTGTTTTCAGTGTCTAGCTGACAGGTATAATCTAATTGAAGCCCCCAGGCACCTCCAGGCCCCATGCTACCGTGGCTCCAGACTAAAGCTTTGAAGTCTTGTTTTGGCCTTATCTCATTATCATACTAACAGACCTTGCTATTCAACATTGGAGCAGTAAATCCTGTTTTGGGCCTGATCTACTTAGCATACTAAAGATCTTGTTATTCACAGTGGAGACTAAACCCTGTTGTCTTATATGCCTACAGGCCATGGGGTTTTGGAGCAGTTAGCTGCCTGTGGCTCTGTGAATTCAGACAAAATGGCAGCTGGGACAGGCCAATATCCAAGATGGTGGCTGTTCCTTCACCACAGGGAGGAATTATGGGTAAAAGCTATTCTTTGTATATATGATTAAATATTCACAGTGCAGGTCGCTCTTTACTATTGTGGATACTGATTTGATCCAACAGTTGAAGTAAAACTTGGTGACATATTTGGTATCTCATATCCTGCACTGATGCTCTAGCACCTTATATAACGTGGGAGTCTATTTAATTCCCATTTTTTTCTTGATTGCTCCCCCACCTCTGTATGTTATACTAATACCCAGATATATTGTGTTTATCCATCCCTCTCCATAAATTCTCTTGTTGATTTTGATATCTTTATATGTTTAATCATGTGCCTTTTGATGTAATAAAATGTATGTAATTTTAAAATTAAGTATTGGACTGGAACTCTATGTTTTTCTGTGTGCTATATGAATGAGGAATGTCCATTCATTTTATACTAAAATGCTCAACTTTGAGCTTTATTAAGGCGGAGGACTTTGGTCCTGATATGCTTTGAAAATGTATTCTGTTCTTATTTTTTTGTATTCTATGTATTCAGGCTGTCTAGCAGCGGCTAATCATGCAGCTGAGGCGACACAAAGTAAATCTCTGAGCACGCCCAAATACTCGGAGACAGGGCCGGCTCCAGGTTTTTATGGGCCCCGGGC
>VIAB01003402.1:140453-152597 GCA_009801035.1 Oophaga pumilio
ACAATCATTTTGTGCAGGCTGAACGCTTCTATAGCATGCAGATGGAGCTGCACTTACTGCACTGACCTGAGAGACTTCCTGATCATGCACTGCGCATGTCCGGGAAGTTTCTCAGCTCTGGTGACCCGGATGTCGCGTCACCATGGCAGCGATCGAGACCCCGTGTCATGCCCTGGGGTCTCCGATCCAAAGGCCGAGGGGCTGCCAGCCCTCTGCCTGCTCCCGGAATGCTGCAATCGTGTTCAAGCGCATTATGTCTTTGTTGTAATCTCTGAAGTTTTTATGCCGTTCTGGGCTAGATGGAAAAGATGGGAAAAATGAAAAAACGTCAGCTGTAAGTCACCATCTACAACTGTACTGTAATCTCCTATATGATCTGCAGGACTGGTATCTACCACTATATGGTCACCATAGGGCGGTAATATTGGTGTTGGGCTTTGTATATTGATTCATTCACAGTAACAGCACGGTCATCTGCTGAAGTTCCCCTATACCGACAATTAGGGGTTGCCACCATAGTTGTAATCATGGTTATCTGGTTAGGGGCCCACTCAGATGTTTTGCTCGCCCGCCCCCCTCTCTCCCCATACACACCTGAGCTAAACTCCTAGTTATGCCTCTGGCATCACCCCCTATAGCTTGCTAAAAGCTGGGAGGCTGGCAAGTGGTGGTCTACAGTACTAAACAAAGAGAATGACAGCCAGAGCTGGTATGTCACTCTCCACAAGGAGGAACCTTACCCCTTAGACCCCAGTCCAGAGCCTCTCATCTAGCCAAATCAGATCTCTCCTACTTTGCACTGACGAGGACCAATAGTCCGAAACACCGTGTCTGCAAATGGAGATATGATTTGGCTTTTATCCTAAGTCATATTACAAGACTCGTTAAAAGGTTGATTGTGACTTGTAGGATCGCTACTTCCAATAGGTGGCGCTATAGAGTACAAGTCCTCTTTGTTTGAAGAGGCAATTTGCATAATAACATTTTAAGTCATCCTTTGAGGGCCCACTACCCTGTAGTATGGAATTGTATGGCATTGCTTGTACTGCCAATCAACAAACACCAATTATCAAAAACTTTTTATTTAGTTGTTTTCAGATGAAAATATATAAAACATACAAAAAAAGTGTAACACATGACTGATTCATGGCTATGGAAAATGTAAGCATTGCTAATCTAATAAGCGAGGAGACAACCTGTAAACACTAGATATGACTGGTAACATCAGCATCGTGCTACATCACGTCAGTTACTCTATTATATCACACTAGTCATTTATTATACAGTGATTACATCATTCTCAGGTCATTCATCATTAGAGGGTTATTTTATCTGGAGCTAATAATACATGAGCTAAATCCACCAACTGACCCAAAAGTTCAGCAACAGGACAATTATGCAGTTCTGTCAAGTGGAACAAATGGCCAATTCCTGCATAATTTTAGTCTTAAATGTTTAATATTTTGTGTAGTGGGATTCTTCAGAACATGGGATAAGCACTGAGAAGATGGTTACATCAAGCGCCATCATGTTCTTTTGGGAGACACTTTATGTACCACCATATGAAAATGATCCTTTTAGGATGCTAACCTTAGTGCGAATCTGTATGAAATTGGATGCAATCAATGTATAACATGCTACATTATTGTTCTATGAAATACACATATATAATATGACAGTGTGCATGGGTTACACCGATATTTTCTGATGACTTTTATAACAAGTAAACCAGCCTCATGAAAGTAACATTTCTGGGATATCTTGAAATCTTGAGACCTATTCCTTGATTTTGGTGGCGATCTGGCTGTGTATCTACGGACTCTTTGGAAATGAAATAGACCAGCATTAAAGGGAATCTGTTGCCAGTTTTTTGCTATCTAATCTGAGATCAGCAAAGTGTAGTGGCAGAGAGCCTGATTCTAGGGATGTGTTACATACTAGGTTGTGTTCTGTAGCTTCAATATGATCCGTGTTTTATCAGCAGGAGATTATCACTAGAGGACTAGGTGTCATGTGCAAGCTAGTCCAGCTAATGTGTAACCCCAACACCACCACAGGTTGGCAGTGTGAGGACAATGCACAGTGTACATAGTAAGCTGCCAATCACTGGAGTAGGCAGGGTTATACACAGCTCACTGTTTGACCATTGCTACATTTACCACAGATAAAACAGGGATTCCATCAAAACTACAAAAAGAAGTCAAGTAAGTGATACATTGCTGGAATCAGGCTCTCTGTCCCTACATCATGCTTCTCTTAGATTACATAAAACCCCTGCTAGCTTGATTGATATACAATAAAGATATTTTTTCATAAATTCCTTTAAATGCAATAATAAATAATTTGATGATGAGACACTGGTGTCAAACACCAGAGTGACGCTCAGATATGTGAATAAATAGCACAATGATTAAAAGCAGGTTTTAAAATGCACTCCTCAACATTGATATTACATCACCAAGAAGGAAAAGCAGTGGAGTTATGGAAATCACAGGATTGATTGACATATTAATAATTTGAAAATGATGAAAAATGGAAAGAATATTTTCAAAACATCTCGATTTATTCAGCGTAGTGTATGAGCACCACATGCGGAAATCTCTACATTTACACACTTTGGCTGCTATCAATGAAGTTATTAATGGTTGGGGAATGTTCTTCCTTGCTGAATAAACTTAGGTAAGCAAATTATCAAGATCTGCTGCTGGCAGCTCCCTTTGCAATTGCCGACCAACAACACCCTAGATGTCCACTATAGATGACTAGTCCAGAGACACTGTTGGCCATGATAGCATATTGGTATGAGCAGCAACATGCAGTCTGGCAGTGCCGTATTGAAAAATAACTCCTTGGATATTTTGGAAAAATTCTTGTACCACTGGTCCCACAACCAAATCAGTGTAAGATGAGCTGTTAGTGCTTCTGTAATGAAGACTAGAGGTGTCTGGCTACTGCACATTATGTGACCCTACATCATAATTCCAGGAGTAGGACGAGTGTGATGTTTCCTCAGGAATGCTTCTTCATGGTATTGCCCATGTTGTGAGCAGACCAATCTCTGAGTACCATTGCCCCCCATCGCTGAAGATAATAGACCTTCATTCCAGCCTCCTTTGCCATGTTGCTCTTCACCATTATTGGCTTTGAGAGTGGTGGCTTAAGGTCAGTGGAACAACTGTAACTGGACATCTGGATCCTAGTCCAATGTCACGAAAATGCCTTCTGATGGTTTCTGTAGACACTGATGCTTTAGACTTGTTATGTGATGTCTAATTTCACTTACAATACAGAATGAATCAGTCATGGAATCATTGGTACAATCTTCAAATCTGATAAGACCACATGAGCAACTCCTTGAAGATGCATTCATAAGGGAATGTCACACTGGTCCTACTCCCAAGATTATGGTACAGTAGCTAGACCACTCTAGTCTCCAATACAGCTCGGCATTACATTGATTTTGTTGTGGAACCAGTAGAACCAGTGAGCAGCCTGCACGGCCTAAACATGCTACTGCGGCCTGCACCCTTCTCGACTTGTTTCCTGTGGAGCAAATCAGGGATGTCATTGGTCGACAATTGCATAGGATGCTGCCAGCAGTGGCTCATGATGACTTGCTTACCCAAGTGCATTCAGCATGGTGAATTGTTCCTAGGACAACCAGTAATAACCTCATTGATAGCATGACAAGATGTGTAAACCCATATATTTCTGCACGTCACGCTCAAATTCAATGCTGAATAAATCGAAAATGTTTAGAAAATTTTGTTTCCTTTTTTTTCATCATTAACGTGTATCAATATTTTAATTTCCATAATTCCATAACTTTTCCTTGCACTTTCAATATTAAGGAGTATAAAAGGCACATTCATACACCATAGAAAGCGTTAATTTGAATGTACTTTTACATGTCTGAATTTTCATTGTAGCATTGCTATTCCTGTCTATGAGGTGCAGGTGCTATTACAGCTCAGCCCTCGTCTAGCAAATAGGCCAGAGCTCCAATACTACCCACATAAGCAAAAGCATTGCTGTTTTGTGGAAAAAAAAAACCTCAGTTTTTTTAATCTCAGAAATTACTTTTAAAGACAAACATATTTTGAGTAATGTCTCTTTAACAGTTGATATTGGGACGAGGAGGTCTGTATGCTTTTCATCAACCAAACACAAATTACACTTTTGTATAACAGTATTGTCTAAACATTAAGGAAGAGAGATGAAGAGCTAGGAGGCTGCAGCCAGACCTCATGCATATTATGCTTTCCATATGGTGAGTGATAGATACACAGATCTTCAAAACCTGGGAAACATGTCAAAAACATACTAAAACATTTACATATAATGATATCATCCATTGCTCAATATTTCAATATTGTGATGAGATGGTTTAAAACAAATGTCTTATCGAGTAGGTTCCTAAAACTTTTCTTCACAAGACCTTCTTATCTTGTCCCCTTAATACAAGTGAGACACAGTAAGGAACAATTCCAACAGTGGTTAAAGGAACAGCTATACTCTTGAAGAACGAAAGAACATAGAAGACCATCTCCACATCAGATGGAAGTTCAAAGGAGTCAAAGACGTGGAGAACAACTAGAGAAGTCATGATGGAGCTGAGACGGAACATAAAGTCAGTTCCTTGTTTCTCCTTGCAACTTTCCTTGTACATCTGAGAGTCTAAGGCTAGTCCTAAGCCAAGGAAAATACCTAGATTCCTTATCAGGCCGGCAAATGGCGTAGAGTCGATATGAATCCACTCCGGCTTGGAACACCAATGTGATGCTTTGTCAAGGGTCCACAAAAGGTCAACATCAAAAATCTTGAGTAACAAGTAGAAGCCCAGTGCAAATGAGAAGAGGAAAAGAGTGGTATAACAGTACTTTTTCAAGTTGACGTTGTATATAATTTGTAGGTGATTAAATACTTTGGCCACCACAATTCCTGGAAATAAAATCAACAAATAATATTTATTAACGGATAGGGTCAATAGCGTGAATACCATTAACATGATTAAAAAAATGCATGGTATGTGAGTAAACATTGAAAAAAATACTCTTGCACCATCATCCAATTGTAAATGTTATATATCCCATTCATACATACATACCTTATATTGGGTCCAAAATGTAATCATTTTCAAACATAAATTTAAAACATGTTTTCCAATATAAAAGTCTTTACATACCTGAAATAACACCTGCAATGACCTGATGGGGAAAATGTGCAGCCACAAACACTCTAGATAGGCAAACATTGATTTGGACTATCCAAAAGAAAGCCCACAAGGCCCAACGTTGACACCTAATATAGAGTTGAAGCAAGATTATCAGTGTATATGCCTATAGACCATAAAACCATTCACATCTGACAGTACTAGACAGATTTTGGATCCACCACTAAATTTGGCCAACACTGTTGAGGCTAAAGAGTAGATTCATTATTTTGTTTAGTTAAGTCTGAGTGTAAATAGTAAAGCAGACCAAAATTGACGCATAAGGCAAGCTGCTACTTGGAACATGGCCCAACAGATTTAAAAGGTTATCTCACTTAGGAAAACTTTTAAAATAGTGAAGAGTAAAGGCCCCGTTACACGCTACGATATCGTTTGGTGAAGTTGCAGCGATGTCGAAACGACATTGTTGCGTGTGACACGTAGTAACGATCAACGATCAGTCGGCTGATCGTTAATCGTTGCAGAATGTACTGGACCATAAATCTATCATTGGTCTCCCGCTGGGTAGCACACATCGCTGAGTGTGACAGCGGGAGACCAACGATCAGCGAGCTCCCAGCGCCGTACAGCAGACGCTGGGAGCTGGTATCCAGGGTAAACAGCAGGTAACTATGCACCGTGCGGAGCTTATTTTCCCGCTGTTTACCCTGAATACCAGCGTGCTCGCTGGTCCTGATCACTGGTGAGGCTGCCTATGTGACAGCTCACCAGCGATCAGCTAACGATGTCCCAGCGATCCCATCCACGTCGGATCGTTGGTGGGATCGCTGGGACATTGAAGCGTGTAACGGGGCCCTAAGAGGGTATATCTGTCTGTAGAATCTTATCTACTTGCCAGGGTAGATGATAGTTACAAAGAGTGTTTATTAAGTAGAGTTTGTTTTAACCAATTCGCACAACCTAATCCATTGGCCACAACAGCAAACTCTGTTGGATGGGAGACATGAGCACTTCCTCTTACTTAACAACATCTACGAATCTTCTTTTGATTAGCTAGTCTGGTGATACATCACATGTATTCTTCACGCTGTTGTGCCAGGCTGGCTAATCAAAAGAAGAACTATGCATGTTGCCAGGTAAGAGGTGGTTCTCATGTCATGGCTTCTGTATAGAGGTCAGAGTTTACTGTTGTGGCCAATGGACTGGGTCGTACAAATTGATTCACACAAATTGATTAATACTTCAATTCCCCTGTAGTAAAGAACATTTGCCCAAAGATAACATGAGCATTGAAGGTACAACAAAATGGTCCATACTCTTAATTATGGGTCTAAACCAAACCTAAAACTTGGCTCTAATTAAATAGGTTTGTTTAGGAGTAGTTCACATGATAACTTAATGATGTTAATGTTACTCCTGGAACGTTCTCTCCTATCGCAGTGTTTGAAGAAAGACTTATGTTGTAAGCCCGCAATGTGAGGAAGACATTTATTAGGTGAGTCGGAGAACTGTTTATATCTCGCAAAGCGATAAGTTCAGCCAAAGTTTTCTCATCACTCACCGTTTTTTGAAGGTGGCGTGATTTTGCAGAAGAGAGAGCGCGGCACATGTCATCACATAGTACACTGATGAGGAGCCCATAGCATGCCCTGATGGACTTCCTGTGATTAGAAAGGAAGCAGGAAATGCTTAGGATGGGAGGGTGTATGCCATTCTAATCCAAAGAAAGGGCTTATATCTGAAGACGCTGGTGGATTCTGACAAAACGTTTTTATAAATACACCCATGAGAATGTTTTGTGTAGAGTTTCTACTAGTTTTTCAGTGGTCAGCTATACTGAACGATCATTATGGACAAGGAGATGTGTGCAAACAGGAAACAAAAAGTTTCTCTGGTATAACATACGTTGTTGAAGTACTGGTTCTCCTTGAAAAGACCAGTTGAGTATGGAGTCATATTGTCAACAATCCATGGGAGAAACTTATGCACATTAGCTGTCTCACAGAACAAAGGATCTATCTTACCAATTAACACCAAGGAGGAGAGGAAGCATAATTCAATGTCCGACCCTTTAATGGTAATATATCACCAACTTTTTACTACTCCAATTCAGAGTAGCATGATGAAAGGGCAGAAACCTTGATTCCAGCAATATGTCACTTTCTGGACTGCTTGCTGCAGTTTTGATAAAATCACTATTTTAGGTGCTTTGCAGATCTAGCAGTTCTCTGAATGCTGAGCTCTGTATAACCCCACCAACACCACTGATTGGCAGCTGTCTGTGTACACTGTGCATAGTCAGAAAGCAGCCAATCAGTGATGGAGGCAGTATTATACAGAGATTATGAATATGGAGGACTACATGGCAGCAGGATTACTAGTCCTCTAGTGACAATTTCCTGATAATAAAACAGCAAGCAGCTCAGTAAGTGATATATAATTGGAATCAGGGCCTCTTTCTCTACAAATTCACTTTAACAAGCCTTTGTCATGTTTTATCTTCTAGGTGGTACTTGTGATATAGTCTTTTTGTTCTACAAGAGAGATCATTTGCATTTGGCATCAGTGTTAAGCCGGCCATTCACCTTAGATGGCTATTGGCTGAACAGTACTTCGGCCTATAGTTTGGCTGACAGCCATCTCAGCCGACTCTCCCACACATAAATGCTTGGTTGGACAAGTGCTCTTGTGCTCTATATGAGAAAGCCGCTGAGATGTCAGTCGGTGGCTTATATCTGAGAAACAACAAACGCGATCAGCAGTCCAAAATCAAACATGTATGATTGATTTCTCTCCCATCCATCAATCGACTAACATCCCCATGCACATTAGACCGTTGGCCGAACCCATCAATATTTCTGGGTTCGGCCGACCTTAGTCTGATGTGTACTGTGGAAGAAGAACGGCACTCCTGCATTGTTTCTAGGTACAGATAGGGTCCCAACCCGTTACATATAGAAAGTCCAAGAAACCGTCACTCAATTCGGTGAATTTATTTACAACGTAAGGAAAGTGTACAAAATGTTTCTGTCCTTAGACCTTCATCAGATATAAGAAACACCTAAGTATATCCCTAATAGGGCCATGAGGGTAACATATAAGATGCCAAAAAAAGAGAACCTCATATCAAGCCAAATATGCAAAAACAATTATTCTTTATTAAAGCACAGTAGACAACAAATAAAATTGGCAATACCACAAGTACAGAAAAAAGTGGGACTCAACCAGAATACTTCCAATAATCAATAAGTACCATAATGTAAATATAGCAATATCAGAAGTAGATATGCACAAAAATACATCATATGGGATACTAATAGTTCAGCTCAGTACACAATAGTGCAAAACAAATATCAGTATGTCACCAAGATATTGACAATAAATACACGTAAGTAGTAACAGTGCACATTTGAACATGGTACAATTGACTGTATCATAAGTAAAGGCTTAGTTACCAAGGCAGGAAGGAGACCGGAGAGACCCACCACACACCCGACGCGCGTTTCGCTAAGATTCCAAACAAATTGCATATCTTGTTTCAAGCATAGTCTAATGTGTATGGGTGTATTTACTAACGTTGAGTTTGATGCCGATTGTGCTAGTATTTATAAGTAGTAGGAGCTCAGGGCACTTGTTTGAGGAATATCTGAATTAGGGTTTAATTAATAAGCAGGCTACCTCTAGTGTTGACAAACCATCCATATGCCAATTTAGGATACATCTGGGCAAACCTGGCACAATAAAAACTGGAAAACTCCTATCACTTCCACATACAGTTCTTACCTGGTCCAGTTTCGCAGGTTACAGGGAACTGCATAATTTCTGGAGACGAGGCATTGCCATAATAGGATGTCTCATGTACCCACCAGTAAGGCCTTTGTCCGAAAAGGATCCTGTAGTGAAATATTTCAGACATTTTTTTAATCACTCTACTTTCCTCAGTTATAGCTGATGGACATTATGCCAGCATGTGCCAGCATTGACTATGGCTACATTTTTTTTTCTTGAAAAATAAAGTACAAAAAATTGTGTGTTTTAGCTGTTTCTAGTATTGAAGCTTATTTCTATTCTGCTCTATACACTTGATAGTTAGAACCTATATGAGATCCATCATTGCCAGGTATTGAACATACTGAAAGGCAGAGAAAATAAGTCTCAGATAACATAAGTGAAAATCTTAATCTGTAAATCTAAAGTTTACATTCCAAGTACATTCTAGTTAAATTTTGGTCTAATAAATATACTGTAGTTGTACAGAAATACATTTATTATGATGTATACACAGTATATGTGTGTATTTACTGTATATGTGAAACACTGCTTGAGCCAAGAGATTTTGATGATTAGGTGGAAAGTGAGGGTGTCCATATCTATTCTTGGAACTAAATAACAATGTTATGCTTGCTCCATTAATTCTGTTTAGTAACTATTTATGGATCCCCTTTGCCAACAGTCTCTGGACGCGTGCTTAGTGTATTCCCAAAGTACATGAACGTGGGAAGTCACCATATGTTCTCTCCAGGGAGCATCTGGACAGGTCCAGGTATGATCAAGTTTATTGTCAATGGTAGATGTCATAAAGTTAGGCCGGATTACTAAGTAATTTATGAAGAGGATGTGGAGCACCAGAGCTGATGGTGGCCCTGGAGAGCCCCTTTAGTATGCATACCGTCTATCACATATAAATCTATTGATCTAATCCATAATGACAGTGCTAAAATAAAGCTAACAAACTAATAGCATATCTAGTTTATAGTATGTTGGGGATATTCTAGAATGGAAGTGTTGTTGCAGTTGAGTACTTACCATTTGAAGACAAGGTTGAGCCAGTCGCCAACCACAGCCACCCATACAAGTTTGACACCCACAGATTCACACAGATGGAACCATATAGGAAAGAAGATATGGAAGGTAGTCCTAAGATCAGCCGCATGTGAGACAAATACAAACCACTCTTGGAAAGCCATGAAATTCTCCTGCAGGTACCTAACTATGGAGATTCCTGTAGCATGAAGTAAGTCCATGCTCACCTCCATCCTACAGACTTCTCACTAGCACACTATGTTTTTTTTATCTGGGACAAACCAAAGTACATCTTTGTCACCAGGCTTATATAGCCTCTTTCCAATGCCTCCCTCCCAACCAACTCTTCAAACAAGAGACCTCAAACAAACATTTCATCACTCCATTTTCCAACATATCTTCTCATTTTGACCATTCACTGCCTTTTTCCTAATCAATGATTAGCATGCTGTCCCACTCTGCTTAGATATGGCCCTCTTGTTGTAAGAGTATGTGCACACGTTGCGGATTCGTGTCCGGATTTTTCTGTGCGGAATCTGCAGAATCCACATGTAAAATGACCTGAGTTTTACCTGTGGATTCATTGCGGATTTCATGCAGATTTTCTGCGGTTTTTGTGCGGCTTTGGTATGCGTTTTTACACCAGCGGATTCCTATAATGGAATAGGTGTAAAAGCGTTACGGAATCCGCACACAGAATTGACATGCTGCGGAAAATAAACCGCTGCGTTTCCGTGCTGAATTTTCCGCACATGTGCACAGCGTTTTTTGTTTTCCATAGGATAACATGGTACTGTACATCCCTTGGAAAATTGCTGTGGATCCGCAGGGCCAAAACCCGCTGCGGATCTGCAGACGAATCCACAACGTGTGCACATACCCTTAACCTGCTTATGTGCTATGGCATCCTTAGTATTTCTCAGGTGAACCATGCAGAGGATGGGACTTTGAGATATCTAGCAAACAATTGCTTATCGAAGGAAATCACTACTTGTAATCGTCCCACTTGTTTGCTGACACACCTAAATTTCTGATATTACTGTACCCATAATGATATTGCCTCCATGTCCTTAGATTTTAAAGCATATTCACTTTTGATGGTTCTATGTAAAAGAGGGTGTCTGGTGGTATACTGTATCTCTAGTGGTTTGTAAAGCTACATTGTCCATTATAAAAAAAATAAATAATAAAACAGTTACACAAACACAGTAATCTTGAATCTTTAGGCTATCGATTAAAAATTAGTCCTGCACAAAATTGTATTAAATTTGCAGTGCATAGAGTATGTTAGATTTTTTTTTACACAATTGTTCACCATAACTGTTTTCATAGGCTGTACAGTTGTGCTCAAAAGTTTACATACCACGGCAGAATTTTTGCTTTCTTGGCCTTTTTTCAGAGAATATGAATGATAACACCAAAACTTTTTCTCCACTCATGGTTAGTGGTTGGGCGACGCCATTTATTGTCAAATTACTGTGTTTTCTCTTTTTAAATCATAATGACAACCGAAAACATTCAAATGACCCTGATCAAAAGTTTGCATACCACATTTCTTAACACTGTGTATTGCCCCCTCTAACATCAAAGAAAGCTTGAAGTCTTTTATGGTAGTTGTGGATGAGGTTCTTTATTTTCTCAGATGGTAAAGCTGCCCACTCTTCTTGGCAAAAAGTCTCCAGTTCCAGTTTACTGTAACACAGTAGTTTGACAATAAATGGCTTCACCCAACCACTAACCATGAGTGGAGAAAAAGTTTTGGTGTTATCATTCATATTCTCTGAAAAAAGGCCAATAAAGCAAAAATTCTGCCGGGGTATATAAACTTTTGAGGACAACTATATCAGGGAAAAATAGAGCTTTTTATTTGTCGCTTGATTACTGAACAGATTTACACTGAGCAATAAACAGGAGCAAACTTTTGTATGAATGGTCATTCTGCTGATCATTTCTCCAAGGAAAAAGCCCTTCAGTCTTTAATTAGCCTGAATCTCATTATAAACATTCCATCCAAATTATAAAGAAGAAATAAACACTTCCCCATTGTTTGTGAGATTGTCTAATTGGAGTAAAGTTACCACCTCCAACAACATAGACAAGTTTGAGATGGACAGGAATCCCTTGAGAACCTTGAAAAATATTTAGACTTGAGAGTCCTCAGTGGTTGA
>VIAB01003403.1:0-25057 GCA_009801035.1 Oophaga pumilio
CATGGAAGGTGAGGATAAAAAAATAATAGGGAAAAAAACTAGCCCCAGCAATATAGAGTTAAAAGGGTTTTCTACAACACTGATATTGATGAACTATCCCTATTTTTCTGACTCTCAAAATATTTTTTTCATTCCTCTTACTCTTATGGTACAGAATACCACCTTGAACAAGGTCCAGATTGACCAAAATGTTGGTGCACTCCAAGTGTTTTGCTATCTTTCTCTGTCAGCCTTTATTCACATGAAAGCAGCTGAATTAATACAGCAGTTTCCTGAAGCATCCATTAAACAAAGTGAAGGCACGCTGGTGTCCTGCTCCATCACACTGTTAATGTGGGCTACTGCTGGAGCTGTTAGCAAATGATCAGTGGGGATGCCCGGTGTTCTGATGTTAGGAACTATCCTATGGATAGGTAATAATTATCAGTGTAGTGAAAAATCACTTTATTATGTCCACTCATAAATAGCTAAAAAAATATTGTAATAATAGATTTCAATGAGCTTTAAGGGAAGTTATCATCAGATAATGATATATTGTTTAAATCAGGTTTTTGTGTATACATTTATTTCCAAAACATGTTTGGCAATTTCATTTTTTGTTGTTTTTTTTTTTCATATTACACAAACTTTATTAAAAAATAAATAAAAAAATTAGTAATCTTACAATTTTCACACTTGCCACTTTTGGCTAATAAAAGGCAGCCCAAAAGTCACAAAAACATTTTAAAATATAATAACTTTTTGCTATTAATTTGTTCAAATTTATTCTTTTAGATTACTTACCGTATTTATATGTAATCTTTGGAAAATAATTATGGAGAAATTCATCACAGAGCAACGAGTAAAAATAATCCAATTTTATCTACAATATCAGTAATCAATTGGGTTATGTTCGTTATTTTCAACATCAACCCAAAGGCGATCCCAGCAGCTGGACATATCCCGAAGCTCACTGCAGAGGATTCAAAGCATGCAGAATTTATTCCCAGATAAAATACAGGTAAAGCCCGGGTCTCACATAGCGATACACCAGCGATCCCGACAACGAACAGGATCGCTGGTGTATCGCTATATTATAGCTGCTGAGCTGCCAAACAGGCAGCTCAGGCAGCGATCAGCACAAGGACACTGCGGGTAAACATCGCTAGTTACCCGCAGTGTACCTTGGATACCAGCGCCCTGATACAGGGAGCTGGTAACCAAGGTACACATCGGGTTTCCAGGTGCTGCGCGGTGCCTGGAAACCCACTGTGTACCTTGGTTACCAGCTCCCTGCATCAGGGCGCTGGTATCCAAGGTACACAGCGGGTTTCTAGGCACAGCCCCACGCCTGGAAACCCGCTATGTACCTTGGTTACCAGCGGATCGCTGGTCTCCCGCCTGTCACACGCAGCAATGCATGCCTGTCAGCGGGAGACCAGCGATCAAAAAAATGTCCAGACATTTCAGCGACGATCAGCGATACCCGGCAGTGGGGCTGATCGTCACTGAATGTCACACACAGCGATATCGCTGGTGAGCTCGCTGCTGCGTCACAAAACTAGTGACTCAGCAGCGATCTCACTAGCGAGATCGTTGTGTAAGACGGGCCCTTAATGCAGGAAATGAAACCAGCAGATTATCGCGCACAATTAGTGTATGCTGCCCAGATCCAAGATTTTGCAAGACAAGAAGATAATTTCATTAACAATCTCATTGTGGGTGGTGAGGTCCACTTTAATCTAAATGGGTTTGTCAATAAACAAAACATGCTATTTTGGTGAAATAAAACCCAGGAATACTCTATCAGTAGGAGTTGCAACCTATAAAAGTAACAGTTTGATGTGGTGTAAGTTGAGAAAGAGTACTTGGCCCTTGGTCCTTCTTTCTTTGAGGATGAGGCACAACATGCTTGTAGGGAAAATTTTTGGATGGGGATAATTTTGTGAAACTTTGTATTCAAATGGCCTGCATGCTCATTTGACCTTACGGACATAATCTACAAAAATAATTAAAAATAATTTCCAAGAAGCACATTTATTGTTTTAAAAGAATAAATGTGAATTTTTAATACATAAGAGTTATTAAATTTTTAAATGGTCTAGTGCCTTTTTGCCCACCCCATCACTGTACCCTGTCCATTTCAGGAAGAGTTTTAAGCAAAGTTCCTTATTACAAGGATTACAATGACTGGTAACACCTGTATACACAGCCGATGACACAAGATCTAAAAATCATATTAGGCAGTGTAACAACTGAACCTGCTCCCCTCCCTTCATAGTGACATTGCACGAAATCAATATATGCTTCAATGCAAAAGATCGATTCAGTGTCCGACTATTGTGGCTATGTGCATATGTTGTTTCCTAAAACAAACAGAAATTAGAATCTAAAAAAAACTCCCAGTGGCCAGTGTGGAAACAAAGAATTCTATTATTTATTTTTTATACAACTTGTGATGTGAAAAAATACAATATAAACATTTTTAAAATATATATTTAACACAAAAACCCAGGTCATTTTCTAATGATAGCTTCCCTTTAACAAAAGGAAAGTAATCCCAGCAGGCAGTGAGAGCTGCATTGTGATGACGTACCAGGGGAAAGAGTTAAATACACAAAGGAACGCAGCCCGCAGGTGCTAAAGTCCGATCTGTAAATCCTTTGCCTTCAGGATACAGCTTTGCTCTCTTCGTAAGTCACACACCACATTGTTTGTGCCTCCTGAAATCTTGGTATTGGTTTAATGCTAGGAAGGAATTTGTGAAATGTTCACAACTATTCGCGATTAGTGCTTAAACCAAAGCAGATAAATATATCAAGGCGTTTAAAGAATTCATAATTTGCTGTATCGGTAAAGCTACGAGTCTCATCTTTGACATGCTGTTACCTGCAGATACAGAAATGCTTGCTTGTGCCAGAAAAGTTGGGCGGGACATTGAATAACAAGTGGAGGGCACTTCTTCAGCTCATAACCTGCCCCCTTCGCTCTTCTTGTCCTCGTCACAGTTGGGTGGAGATTAAGAATTGCTGCTTACCTGAAGTGTTTTGTTCCTGTTCTCTTTGGAATTCAGGTGGACATAGAAGAGCACCGTGCAGAACCCGGGAAACCAAGGTGAGACCACTTTATACATACCCCTGATCATACAATACTGGAATCAATGTCTTCAAGGTATAAAGATCTAGTAGTAAGGTGAGCGGGTCACCTTATATACAAATATATACTTGCGGCACTTATTTTCAGTGGTGTCTTGGGATTGTAATCTATGGTCGCCGCTGCTTGACATGTCTCAGTGGTAAATTATATGAATTACAGCTACTTTTATTTCATTCTATGTATACGTCTTGTTTAGAATTCATTTCTGTATTTGGTTTTACTATATACTAATTTCCTCTTAAATTAACATAGGAGGAACTTTTTTTAGGTAATATTTAGACTGAGTTGAATGTCTAATCTAAAGGGTTATTCCAGTTAATAATGGAAAAATTGATAAATGTTAGATCGGTAAGTTCTGAAGGCTGGCAGAGGGTGCGAGAAAGGGGTATCTTTTGACTACACTGATTAGTAGTTTCTATGGAGCAGTGACTACATCATATCATCATTACAGAAATGACCAAATTATTACTTATTTATACAATACGTAGGGCAGCTCATTTACATGGATTTTCCAATCTGTGCAAGTTGTATAACATCACTAGGATATACCATCATTGTATGATCATTAGACCCCCACTGATGCACAATAATGTCTCGATGCTGCGGACCCTATTTTTCCTTTTTATAGAAGCATTCCCATTTAGAAGCTAAAGGGGTTGTGCAGGACTAGACTATTGATGGGCAGGTTGATAAACTATAGAGAACAAATGAGCTTAAGTACCAAAAAATAAAAAATAGAAAGATCTTTATTTAAACATATTAACAATAAAAGACATAATATTAAAAAAACGAGTGCTCTTTGCCCAAAGCAGAGGCCGCAAATCCTATAACAGTCTGGAGAGACCTTAATGCATCATTAGCTCACATGACGTATAAAATGGCATAAATAGATAATAAAAATGGTGTGTGCAAAAAATTAGTTTGCTGTTTGAGGAAAAAAAGTGCAGAATAATTGTAAACAATATACAC
This sequence comes from Oophaga pumilio, assembly GCA_009801035.1. Classification (NCBI taxonomy): domain Eukaryota; kingdom Metazoa; phylum Chordata; class Amphibia; order Anura; family Dendrobatidae; genus Oophaga; species Oophaga pumilio. The sequence continues at coordinate 4,105 of VIAB01003403.1, forward strand.
TACAAAAATGCTTAATGAATAAAGTGCTATGCCTTTACATGTATATCGAGTGCCCGTTCATAGTCATAAGGTGCATAATATATATTGTCTGCTACCAGAAGTCAGTCCAACAGTGATCACTAAGTGATTGCATATACCATCAATGGAAACATTTCCATTTTTACTATTCAGAGTATATACTCTATTATATATACAGTAGTAAGAAAAAAGTGGTGGGATATATACCGTATTGTTGTAATTATAGCATACAGGTATATTTGTAATTCTATGCTTCCACTTTTCAGGTAGTCCGTGACATTATTGAGGCCTGAGGCTCCCATTTGAGTGCTTTTCTTCATTGGCTGAGATATATCTACAGAACAGGCTATAGCTGCTCCTTTATCATAATTACACAGTTAGGAAATGTAGACATGATTATAAACATTTAATCTGGTATTACCCAACAATATCTTATTTCCAAGTCAGGACCTTGTATGTGCCGCTTACCTTATTAGTCAACTAAAGAAAAGTTTCTGTGGAAGCTGAGATTTGTGGAGTAGCATTGATGACACGTGCATGACACATTGTGTACTGTCAGATAGTTTTATATACCCTATTCGGGCATTTGTGCCGGAAACTGCAGTTGTGCTGTAAGCAGATAGTGGATTGCATGGACGTCTACTGAGATCAGTGGGCCAGGGGTCTATCCTGCATTTATTAAAACAAGTGTTAAACAGCTGATCGAGCTGTGTCATCAGGAATGTGAGAACACTAGTACAAACCTGGTAATTCATTGCCTCGTAAAAACTTTCTTAGAAGAAGACATAAGAATAATGCTTACTGGTGCACAACAAAATGTGTCCTTACACGGTCTATGATCCTGTTGATAGACACATATCCAGACTCTACGCTGAATCCAGCGTAAGTCAAACAGAACACAGGGATAAGATTTGGACATCCATAAACCCAAAACTAAATATCCAGATATCAATACATTGAATCCAATACTTTAATCACGTCTTGTGAAGTGTTGTGCATGTCCTTTCTACGCAACCCAATAAATCTAGAATTGACCATTTTCTAATATACCCTTATATACCTTTTTGAGCTTAATTAAAAAAATTGGTTTTAATGAAATATAGCACTTTTATGAGACCCCACTACTAGCCATATACACTCCATAACGCCATGGTATGACAGGCATCAGAAGTACGTAGTTTATGCTATTTTAAAACATTATTTTTCCTGAAAAGTCAACCTTACAAGCTGGTAATAACCTCATTGCCTGTCCCTAAAAATGTCTTGGTTCTACAGATTTTTCATGAATATGACCAGAGCTTAAAACGGATATATGTGCATGTACAATCATGTAATTATTAGAGGTTGCCACAAAAGTGTTGTCAGAGTGACTTTCCAGCCCAAGGGGTTGCCACTAAATGTCTAAATAACAGCTTAGGATCAGTGTCAGGGCAAGTTGCATAGAGATACTCCTGAGATTGTAAGCCAGCCTCATAATTTCCATGCTTGTGAACCTAAAATAACATCTACTGAAAATCTAAACGCAAAGTATTATCAGTGATTGATGATACACTACAGCCAGCCTGACACGAGAGGTCAGGATGGTCAATCGGAGGTGACAATGTTTCCTAATATGTTAAGCAATGAGTAGTCTAGTTTATGTCATCTAGGGTTACAATCGTTACTTTATTAGGCCCAATATTGATAAAGTACTGAAGTTACAACTAGTATCAAGAAAATCAGTCACATCCATAAAGCACCAATTTATTTAAGCTTCCTTACATAGCACAACATATCCAGCACTTTACAGACATCCTCATCACTGTCCCCATTGCGGCTCACAATCTAAATTCCCTATAGCTTTGGAGTGTGGGAGGAAACCAAGGAAATCCACAAAACACAGGGAGAACATACAAACACCTTGCAGATGTTGTCCACAGTGGGATTTAAACCCAGGACGCTAGTGCTATAAGGCTACAATGCTAACCTCTGAGCTAGGTGATCCATAATGGAGTTGCCTCCAACCAGATTGGTCATACTTGTCCTGGAGACTCCATTTTAACAGTTTGACCTTGTGCCTCTCTTGACAGCAATAACAGCAGGCCAGGCTTATAGAGTCCCATCTCCCCAATACAGGGACTCAATATGGCCTTTGGGTCTATTACAGAGTACACCTTATAAGGTCCCTTATTACTACTAGTATTATGTAAACTCCCCAAAAATGGGTTCCTTCAGAGTCCTCTTCTTTCAGGAAAGTCCAATAATTACTTCTTTCATGTCTGTTAGGCAGGCAGTAATGCCTGGGCACAAAAATACGAGGAAGTGTTTCCTATGAACAAGTGAAATAAATACTCAAACTTCCTGCCTGTGTTTGAGGATTTAATACTTGTGCTCATTCCCAAGCAGCCACATGTGTTCATGGAGAAGATCACTGCTTTCCCAGAAGGGAGAATATAGCTCCAAATTTATTGCTAATTCCCAGGAGAATAAAATCACATTGGAAACATTATTCCTGCTTTTAATTAAAGTTCAAATAGAGAAGAAATTATGGCAAGTCCCTTTAAAATGTATTTTATGTAGTGTTGGCAATCGCGTACCTCTTACATATTATAAGTTATTTAAAAAAAAATTCTAGAACAAAAATAAGTTGTCCACTATTTATGTGATAACAGATAACTTACTGGTTGCTGGGGATCCGACTGCTGGTACACAGAGCCATTCCAAGGTTGTAGCTTTGGAGTGACGTGGAGGTGTGCATGACCGGCCTCATCTCCATTCATTGTCAGTGGGACTGCCAAGTACAGCTCTCAGCTGAATGGAGCTGAAGTCGAGCATGTGCTCCACCGCTCCACTAAGGATGGGGCTTCATAGACCCCTTCTAGGAAATACTGTAGGTCCTGCAGTCAGATACTCATCAGTCAAGTAATCCCCTGTCCTATAGATAATTTGCTACTTTGGGAATAACCCTTTAATATTGAATCCTGCTTCTATTATGAAATCTGATTAAAGACCCTCTGGTTAAAACTAAGATTCATTATTTTTCTGTCTTTTCGCTGCTTTTTGTCTGCTCACATATCTTTCCTCAATGCTGTGGTTTTCCGGAGTCATTCTCTTTATTCTCAGAACTACCTATAGCTCCAAGACTCCAAGTTTGGCTGCTGACAAACACAAGTACAGACACGCTTCCCTAGAAGACGGAGCACACGATGCTTGCCCTCAGGAGAGCGATATTAACAGGAATGTAGATAAACTTGATGAATGGTTTTTGTGCATAATTTAGCTGTAAATTCCAGATCGCATGATGTCAAGAGCCGTAACAATATTTTCCTTCGTAATCTTGCATTTAGTATAATGTGCATACAGGTAATGCTGTCATTTAAAAAAACAGTCAATGATAAACTTTATTAGAGATGCAAATATGTAGAAATCACTTTTATTTAACAAGAGGAGCCACATCCTGCCGTAAGCTAATATACAGTTGTGTGAAAAAGTGTTTGCCCCCTTCCTGATTTCCTATTCTTTTGCATGTTTGTCACACTTAAATGTTTCAGATCACCAAATCAATTTAAATATTAGACAAATTTAACTCAAGTAATCAGAAAACGCAGTTTTTAAATGAAGGTCTTTCTTATTAAGGGAAAAAGAAATCCAAACCTACAGGCTCCTGTGTGAAAGAGTGGTTCCTCCCCCCAACTAAAACAAATTAGCTGTGATCTATCACATCTTCGGGAAGCTGAGTTAAAATTTCCTAGCCACACGCAGGCCTGATTACTGCCACACCTGTTCTCAATCAAGAAATAGGATCTGCCTGACAAAATGAGGTAGACCAAAAGACCCTCAAAAGCTAGACATCATGCCGCGATACAAAGATATTCTGGAACAAATGAGAAACAAAGTAATTGAGCTGTATCATTCTCAAGCTTTGTGACTCCTGTGAACCACAGTGAGAGCCATTATACACAAATGGCAAAAACATGGAACAGTGGTGAACCTATTTTATCTTTTACATTTTAAAAATTACAAAAAAGGAATGCAAACGTTTGAGCACCCTGCATGGTTAGGACATAGTAGCACCCCCTTTTTCAAGTATCCTGGTTTGTAAACTCTTTTTGTAGCCAAGCAATGAAAAGAAAAATGTGTCTTTAACTTTAGGCCTTTTCGAGATCATTTCATCTTCAACTTGCTTAACTGTTCACAATAACAGTCATTTTGACCAGGGGTGGCCAAACTTTTACATGCGACTGTATGTAAATAGTTGATGAGGCTGAATGAAGGAGTAGAGCTCACATTAGACGACCAAGAAGCATTTTCCCCATAAACATTTTCTATTATTACAGTTCACATTACATTTGTTTCAGTTTTTTTTGCCTAAAAGACAAAGGAAATGTGTCATCTTTAACTTTAGGCCTTTTAGGGATCATTTTATCTTCAACTGGCTTAACTGTTCACAATAACAGTAATTTTCACCAGGGCTGCCCAAAGTCTTACATGCCTCTGTGAGTTCAGCCAATTTATAAGGAGAGGAGTAACATGCAGGAAAAGTAGCATTCAGATAAACAAATGTTGCAAACTTTGAAGAAAAAAACGCAAAGGTCCTAATTAAAGATGAGCAAATCTTTTAACATTCAAATTCACCAAATTTGCAGCAATTCTCAATACTGAAATGCCTCTAGTTACTCAGAAAATTACACAATGAGTTCTCCTAGGAGAGTACTGAACCCCATATCGAGCTCTTTAATACAAACACAGCCCTAAACATGCCCAAGTGACCTTGATCCAAGGGTGGACATGCCATTGGTGCAACCTATGCAGCCACAAAGGGGTCCAAGAGGTAAGGGGGCCCACTGCCACCTCCAATGCAGGTGGAATTGCATATTATAATGAGCTATTGAACTGCAAGTGGAGAAATATTGTTCTTGCATAGGGGCCCTCTTCTGTTTGTGTCCAATACTGCCTCAATCTATCTGACTAGGGAAAAAGTGATGTTAACTAGTAGTAAATAACAATATTCTGCAGTATCAGACCTTTTAGGATACTTAAATTGTAAAAACAGTCTTAAAATTATCCCTTTTGAGGGAGGGACAGATAGCCCCTTTTTCACAAAGGTTCACGTCCCAAAAGCCACTGTATTTGGGTGGCATGTACAGGTATAATATTGTACTGTTACAACAAGGAAATTTTCAAACAACATTTTTTTTTTTACAGCACGCGCATTTTGGAGGTAGACAGGTGTATTTAAATTTCTGGCATATGGAGGGTTTTTGTCTTTGCTTTTTTTTAAAAAAAAGACAGTAAACACAAAAAATATAGGGTTTATGACTTGTTTTTCTAACAAGCCAAGAAGCACATTTTCTCCTACACAAAATTCTTGGTTTCAGGATTTTTCAGTCACCCAGACTCTGCAGGTCCAGCACCTCCACATCACTTAATCTTTGTATTATTATCACAGCCTGAGACTACAACTCTCATTTTCAATGTTTTTCAGCATTTCAATAGTACACAACAATAAAATATAGGTCTTGACCTATCCCTATGTGTAATGAGCAGTGCGCTCTGACCTCCTGTCCATAGGCTGTAAAATCCTAAAATAGCTGCTGCTTTCCCTGCCCACATCATTTATAGTCCATGTGATAGTCACCCGTGATTGACTGCATTAGAACATGTGAGGTGATAGCTGCAAGGTATTATGGAGAGCCATAAGATACACAAACTCATTAACAGGCGTGGGAATCAACCCCTAAAAGTAAAACTGGGCTAATTATCATGTAAGTCTTTCAGGAAACAGTCATAGGGATCTGTGGGGCCTAAAATTATTACAGTAGATTATCAATAGGTTGCACAAATTTGGTGTTCAAAAATGTACAGCGACGTGAACTGTGAGTTTTACACATCACACAACTGTCAGACATGGGTTTCATCTCGGTTAGTGTGCACTTATGACCACATATCATTGCCATCTCTGTTACTTTACAGCACTGGAGTCCTAAATCCAAAGCTGACCAAGAATAACATCTCCATGGAGTATGAGTGGGTGACCTCCACATCCTCTAGTTTTCTCTACTATCTTCTAAAGCTTTTGCTGTGCAGAAATGTGAATTGGGCTGGTTTTTATACCTTCACATTTTAAAATGTACTTCATCAAATACAGATTCCTAGGTTAATAATGGTGATGTATCCGTAAAAATCAGATACTATGCAGATGATCCATAAACGGAAGTGTCAATTGTTTTTACGCACCCATAGACTTGCATGGGTGATTTTCATCTTATCCCTGGAAGTGCACAGTGCATGCTGCAATTTTTTTTCACACAGAACAAGTGTGAAAAACTGTTATCTGAACAGCGCTATTGAATTACACTTGATCAGTGCGCTGTCTCACTTTTACTCACACAGCACACATCCTTATAATCCGCTCATCTGAATGAGTCGTAAATCCACAGAAATTTCCTACTCATACATAGGGTTTTAAGACCATCATTCATAATATTGTGATGCCATGAAACAACTTTTCTGGTGTCTTCTTAATGTAGACATATGGCTTATAACACTTTTTCTTTCTACCCCTTTGAGCTTCCCACAATGACTCACACAGCCGCTGTTGGACCGGCATCATGGGAACTATGTGTGACCGTGGATCAACAGAACGAATTTGAGAATCTTGACGTCACAATAAGAGTGTCTGGAGATCTTCATATTGGTGGAGTAATGTTCAAACTGGTAGAACAAATTGGTAAGTATTGTATCACTATACCACATTTATGTGACGCAAGAGCTGGTGGTTGTCCAAAATTTCTATAAAAGACCAATGTTGGCCATTTAGGATTTGTCTATTTATCTTTTAGTTTTACATTGTAAAAAAATGTTTTGTGCTTCTCATAGGAGGAACTAAACCTATTTGATATCCACTACAAAACTGATCATTTCTCATTGACTTCAATGGTTTAACAAAAGGATTTAACTGCAACAATTATTTTTTTTTTATTTTTTCAGGAGCTGGTAGGCAGTGATGTTTCAGTAGACACGTAGGGCGTTCTAGGTCTTGTGTAGTAGTACCTGCGATACCTCCTGTAGAGCTTATCTAGTCCTCATCACAGTATTTTTTGGTGTATGTAAAGGTACTGCCACACTACTCGATCCCGCTAGCGATCTCGTTAGCGTCGCATACTAATGAGATCGCTAGCGGGATCGTTTTAATATCGCTAGTGTGGGCCACATTTAGCGATATAGTTAACGACGCTATCGCCGTTAGCGATCTTCTTAGCGATTTAGCGGTACAAAAGTACCGCTAAATCGCTAAGAAAAGGTGCCACACTAGCGATATATACTTACCTGCGGGGCGCCGACGATCAGAATAGGGTCCGGAACGATGTCAGCGACGAGCGAGATCACAGCAGGAAGCTCGTCGCTGGAAGCTGCCGCACACAGCAACATCGCTAACGGGATCGCTAAATAGTGACGTTTTTTAGCGATCCTGTTAGCGATGTTGTTTAGTGTGGCATACCCTTAAGAGGAGACAAAGATAGTGGCCCTCTATTGGAGTTCTTGTGACTGTCTCAAAATATGGATTACCGAAACAGTCATTAACTTAGTATATTTCAAAATTATCTGTATGTTTATTACTATTTTTGTGCACTGAGGGTTTCCTTAGGTGTTATTTTAGAATTTCTATTAAACGTATATTTTAGGGGTGATAGGTTCACAATGGATTGAGACTCATCAATACCACGATGGACCATGTTGAGTCTTTAAATGGAGAATAACAATGTACTTGTTGAGTGTCTCAAAGTTTATGTATTTTTAGTATTGTTTTACCAAAAGGAATTAGTGGCCTCAAGGTAATTATTTTTCACACAATAAAGACAGCTTTTAATACATAAAATTTGTATTTTAGAAGTTAGTTAATCTCTGGGCCTAAGGCATCAAAGGAAATGACATGTAAACCTACTAAACGTCAGGTGCTATTATATGTCATGTATACTTTATCCAGGTGTTTGCTCGTGTTTCATACGTTGGACACCCAATGTTCATTTTGAGCTTATAGTAGTTTCCACAGTTGTGTGTTACAGCAAAATAAAATATTAATAAAAAATAATCATTTTATTTCTATAGAGCCAAGATGTTTCACAGCACTTTGCTATTCAGAGGGAACGTGTACAAATAACATAAGACATTACAGAATGACACATTATTCAGCTATTCCAACGAGTAGTGAGGACCCTGCTCACAAGAGCTTACAGTCTATGAGGAAGAAGGGCTGACACGAAAGGGAAAAGTGCTTGTAGTGTATGGTCCTGACATCTTTATAATAAATAAGGGCATTTATTCCATGAACTGGTTACCAGACAGTATCTGTATTTGTCGAGATACAAAGTGCTACTGAGAGCAGTTAGTGTGTGAAAAGGTGATAGAAGGGCCGAATTCCTATGAAAATGTAGGAAAGGAGAAGATAGAAAAGTTTTATCAGCACAATGATGTGATTGTTCTGCCTATAGAAGTGTTTTAGGCTAAGTTCACACTGGGCATTTTAGCTGCGTTTTTTTCTGCACCAAACCCGAGTGCTTAGCAGGAAAGAAGCTGCGGCAAAAACGCAGGTTTTGCTGCATTTTTGGTGGTGTTTTAGTGCTTTTTTTCATGGTTTTTTTTTCATTCAACTCAATAGATAAAAAACACTGAAAAAACGCTGAGAGAAGTGACATGCTCTATGTCAAAAAAAAACATGCAAAGCACAAAATGCTGATGAAAAAAAAAACAATGTGTGTGGATGAGATTTCTGAAATCTCATAGGCTTTGCTGGTACTGTGAAAAGCAGTTGAAAATTAGCATAAAAAAAGCATTAAAAAATGCAGTAAAAATGCCTAGTGTAAACTTAACCTTAAACTGTGGACACTGGGGATTAACCACAATGTCTTGGGATAATACATTGTAGTGCAGCACATGAAAAGTCCTGGAAATGAAACATAGAATCATAGAATGGTAGAGTTGGAAGGGACCTCCTGGGTCATCTGGTCGAACCCCCTGCTCAAAGCAGGATTCACTAAATCATCCCAGACAGATGTCTGTCCAGCCTCTGTTTGAAGACTTCCATTGAAGGAGAACTCACCACCTTTAGTGGCAGCCTGTTCCACTCATTGATCATCTAAGTATCAAAAAGTGTTATCTAATATCTAATCTGTGTCTCCTCCCATTCAGTTTCATCCCATTGCTTCTAGTCTTTCCTTGTGCAAATTAGAATAAAGATGATCCTTCTACAATGTGACAGCCCTTGAGATATTTGTAGACAGCTATTAAGTCTCCTCTCAGTCTTCTTTTTTGCAAGCTAAACATTCCCAAATCCTGCAACCATTCCTCATAGGACATGGTTTGCAGACCGGTCACCATTCTGATCACTCTTCTCTGAACTTACTCCAGTTGTGTCTAAAACTGGACACCACATTTTAAAAAAGACATCAAAAGTGTCGTAGGTTCGGATTATGGAGGATGTTAGTCTTAGAGCATTCAAGTAGTAACAAAAAAGTTGATAACTCTAGGCTGCTAGCTATTATTCACAATAAAAATCTCAATTGCGGTTCCAGATCATCTATGTGGTTTTATCTAAACGCATTTCAGAGTTAGCACACTTCTTCATCAGGAGAACCACAACTATTTTGTGCTAACTTCGAAACATGTTGAGATAAAACCATATAGATGATCTGAAACCACATATGGGATCTGTATTGTGAATATAAAACCAGCAGTGGAGATTTACCTACTTTTATCCTTCTATTTGATTATTATGTTGGATTTCTCAACCTGTTGGAATCGGAGCAGCTGGCATAACTACTAGTGATGAGCGCGTATACTCGTTGCTCGGGTGTTCTCCGAGTATTTTGGTGTGCGCGGAGATTTAGTTTTCGTCGTCTCAGCTGCATGATTTATGGCTGCTAGACAAGCTGAATACATGTGGGGATTCCCTAACAAACTGGCAACCCCCCAATGGATTCAGGCTGTCTAGCAGTCGCAAATCATGCAGCTGAGGCGACGAAAACTAAATCTCCGAGCACACCAAAATACTTGGAGACCACCAGAGCATGCTGGTAGGGAGGTTCAGAAGTTTAATCCCTTTCCGACATTGGGCATTTTAGTACACCCACGTCGGACTCCCTCCCTTTGATGTGAGCTCCGGTTGTTTGGAACAGCTGACATGTGCCCAGAACAGCTGCAGGTGGAATCACCATCTACACACGGCTATCAACCCGTTTAATGCCGCTGTCAAATGCTGACAGCAGCATTTAACATGCGTATCCAGCAATCGCACCGGAAATCCGCCCATCAGTGACCCCCATCACGTGATCGCGGGTCACCGAAGGGTTGGCATGACAACCAGAGGTCTCCTGCAGACCTCTATGGTTGTCAATGCCGGCTTGCTATGAGTGCCGCCACCCTGTGGTCGGCGCTCATAGCAAGTGAGTAATTCTGCTACATGAAGGCGATCTCATTATTGCCTGTATGTAGCAGAGCCGCTCGGGTTATGGCAGCTTCTAGTCTCCCATGGAGAGTATTGAAGCATGCCAAAAGTAAAAAAAAAATGTTTTTAAAACTATAAAAAAATAAAAAAAATATAAAAGTTCAAATCACCCCATTCAAAATAAAACAATAAAAAAATCAAACATACACATATTTGGAATCGCCACGTTCAGAATCGCCAGATCTATAAATAAAAAAATGTATTAACCTGATCACTAAAAGGAGTAGCTGGTAAAAAAAGTCAAAAGTAAAACGCCAGAATTACATTTTTTTGGTCGCTGTGACATTGCATTAAAATGCAATAACGGCGATCAAAAGATCATATCTGCATCAAAATAGTATCATTAAAGACGTCATCTCAGCGCGCAAAAAATAATCCCTCACCAAACCCTAGATCACGGAAAATGGAGACACTACGGGTATCAGAAAATGGCGCACTTTTTTTTTAATGTTTGGAATTTTTTTTCATTACTTAGATAAAAAAGAACCTAGACATGTTTGGTGTCTATGAACTCGCAATGACCTGGAGAATCATAATGGCAGGTCAGATTTAGCATTTAGGGAACCAAGTAAAAAACAAAACAAAAAATAATTGTGGGATTGTTCTTTTTTTGCAATTTAACCACACTTGGAATTTTTTTCCCATTTTCCAGTACATGATATGTTAAAACCAGTGGTGTTGTTTAAGGCTATGTGCACACATTGCGGATTGTAAGCGATTCCGCACACATAGGAATGAATTGAACCGCTTACTTTCCGCATGTGGCTATTCCCACCATGCGCAAAGTGAGCGGTTTATGTGCGGATGGTATCCAGGGTCAGGAGGAGAGAAGACTCTCCTCCAGGCCCTGGGTACCATATCCCTGTTAAAAAAATAATTTAAAAAAAAATCGTGATTTTTTCATTTTCTGGCGTCCCCTGCAGCCTTCCCGGTCCTTATCGATGCTCCCGGCATCTCCCGTTCCAAGTGATGCCTTGCGCGAATTACCTCATAGCGTGATGCTGCGTCATCTGGGGTCATTGTCGCAAGGCATCACTGGGAACGGGAGTTGCCGGGAGCATCGGTAAGGACCAGTAAGGCTGCGGGGGATGCCAGAAGGTGAGAATATCACGATTTTCTTTTTTTTATTATTTTTAACATTCTATCTTTTACTACTGATGCGGCATAGGCAGCATCAATAGTAAAAAGTTGGTCACACTTGTCAAACTCTATGTTTGACTAGTGTGACCAACCTGTCAGTCAGTTTTCCAAGCAATGCTACAGATCGTTTGGAAAACGCTAGCATTCTGCAAGCTAAATATGCTTGCAAAACGCTAGTGTTTTGCGGGAATACACATGCCAATTCCGCATGCGTATTTCCCGCGGCAAGGAGTTGCGGGAATGCTGCGGAAATTTCCGCAGCAATTCCGAATATGTGCACATAGCCTGAAAGTACAACTCGTCCTGCAAAAGGGGTTAAAGAGAACCTGTCACCAGTTTTGGCTGATATGAAGTAAGGCCATCGCCTTTTAGGCCTGATATACAGCATTCTATTATGCTGTATATCTGCCCCCAACCCAACCTGTAAGAGAAGAAAAATAACTTTTATTATACTCACCGGTGCCTCCATCTTCTTACCATCGCCATCGTCCTGATTGCTTCATGTAGATGACACATTCCTACGTCATCCACACAATCTCCTCGGCATCGCGCTCCTGCTCAGGCGTACGTCTCTGACCTGTTGAGGGCAGGGCAACGTACTACAGTGCGCATGTTCCAGGGCTCTTTGACCTTTCCCTGCGCCTGAGCACTGCAGTACTTTGTTCTGCCCTCAATGAGTCATATAAGTACTGCTGCGCAGGAGCGTAATGCTGAGGAGATTGTGTAGGTGACGTAGGAATGCGTCATCTACATGATGCAAGCAGGAGGACGGCGATCTTAAGAAGATGGGAGGCGCCGAACCAAGACCTACGACACCGCCCTGCAGGTGAGTATAATAAAAGTTATTTTTCTTCTCTTACAGGTCGGGTTGGGGGCCGATATACAACATTATAGAATGCTGTATATCAGCCCTGAAAGGTGGTGGCCTTACTTCAGAAAAGGGTATGTGCTTCCTATAACATGATGCTGTATGGAGAGAGAACGATTGTATTAAAGCACCACTCCAGCAGGGTGCATTATACTTACCATCTGCCATCTTCAGCTATTCCCAGCACCGCTCCGGTCCTGAGCCGCCAACTTCTGACTGAACAGTCGTCAGAGATAACGATCCATAGTCTCACATAAAACCCATTAGAAATCTAGTAGGTTCACCATCTGTCTGTTGACGTAAGTGCCCAAAATCCTCAAGACAAAGGGTTGTTGGCATTCATTAATGACAAGTTTCAAAAACAATGATCTAAAGCATTGAAGACATAATTATCTGTGAAAAAATGGATAGAGATACATGATGGCATCTCTTGTCTTTCTTTTGTCGTTACTCAGATAAACATTCTTTTATGTGTGTGTCTAGGTGTGGCCAGGGACTGGTCCGACTATGCACTATGGTGGGAACAAAAAAACTGCTGGCTGCTAAAGACTCACTGGACTCTGGACAAATGTGGAGTACAAGCCAATGCAAAGCTTTTTTTCACCCCTCAGCACAAGGTTCTTCGTCTCCGACTACCAAATATGAAAACTGTCAGACTTAAAGTTAGCTTCTCATCTCTGGTCTTCAAAGCAGTTACCGAAGTCTGTAGAACACTAAGTAAGTATCAATCCATAGATTTTGTTCAGATTCGTTTTATATAAAGGATGCTCTGATTACGTGTGGACGTAGGTGCTAAAACGTAGGCTAAATGCTACATTCTTACATCATACCTGAAGTAACAGGCATGACCTTGTAAAATTCACATCGAATTCTACTGTAAGCAAAAATTACTAACAAATGCAGCATTTGACGACCACTGTGCCATAGCTTCATTGGCACACAACGGAGGACTTCACCTACTGGGAAACATAATTTCATAGTTTTAGGGTGGAAAGTAGACACAAATTTATAGAGTTCAACCTATGACCTAACAAGTTCATCCAGAGGAAGAAAAAAACCCATGAGGCAGATGCTAATTGCCCCATATTAGAGGAACAATTCCTTCCCGACTCCACATCCGGTAATCAGACTAGTTCCCTGGATCAACGTCCCATCACAGAATGTAACACCCATAACCTGAAATATTAGATTTTTCAAGAAGGACATCCAGACCTTTCTTGTGCTTATTTAGTACTCGGGGTATATTGACTCTACGTTTATAGTGTTATAATTACATACTTATCCTTCATTTGTGTATATATATATATATTGTAGAGATTGGCAGAATTGGCTTCATCTGTAGCATCGTAATATTTTATGCTTTCAGACTCCCTAGTTCTATGCCATTAGTCTGTTGTTTTATTTTAGTTTTTAGTGAATCAATTATTGCAACATGTTGTGGCAGAAAGCTCCTTAATCTCATTGCTCATACAGTAAAAAAAAGCCATAATCTCACTGCTCGCTCAGTAAAGAATCCCCGTTTGTGATAATGATTAAACATTCTTTCCGTAGAGTATGCCTGCTTGTGATCATTACAGGACTAGAAAAGAAAATCTAAACAATGTGGTCGTATACATATACAATTCTGGCTGGTTTTATCCAATATACTGACAGGTTCCCTTTAAAATGTAACATTCTGGCCACAGCCGCCACTAGAGGGAGCACAAGAGTTAACTGCATACGGTGGTACAACGAGAACAACAATGACACGGTATGCAATAAGCTCCTGTGCTCCCTCTAGTGGTGGCTGGAAGTGGACACAACGCTATAATTTAAATCTATGTCTTTGCATAACATTTGAATAATAAAATAAAGCCCAAGCTGATATAAATATATTTTAAGAAATTAATAAACACAAATTTTTGTACTAATATATTGCCTAATGTCATATGGCATATGGTTAATATTTTGCACGTAAGATTCCTTGCAGCAGCTTTTTTTTCTAAATGAAAAAGCAAATTCTTGAAAGCTATAATTGAGAAACTATTGTAGCATGCAGACAATATAAAAATGGCTCATTGTTTCATATAATATTATCTATTGTTTTGCATGCCAATGTAAGCTTAGGATGAAGGCATGCACCCGTAGCAGAGTCTGGGAGAAAATACAGATGCCCTGGGGGATCAGGAATGCCATTAAGTACAGTAGATACCGTGCACGCCCATGCTTGTTCTATTCCCAACACTGCACTAAATGACTATTCTGTGTCCTGCAGAGGATTTCTACTCAGCTTTTATTTCTAGTTTCCTGATTGTATATTCAAACTTAAATGAGACATGAGAGGCAACTACAGAAAGTAAAAAAGATGTCAATGACTGCAATGGTATAGCAGCTCCAAGTGCACGGAAAAAAGTGGGAACATTGGGATGTGATAAAACTAGGTCTGGAAAAAGAATATACACTGGCATTGTCACATATTGAGCCCTATTGAAAAAAATCGTATTCAGTTGTGCTCAAAAGTTTACATACACCGCAGAATTTTTGCTTTTTTGGCCTTTTTGTCAAGAAGAGTGGGCAGCTTTACCATCTGAGAAAATAAAGAACCTCATCCACAACTACCACAAAGGACTTCAAGCTGTCATTGATATTAGAGGGGGCAATACATGGTATTAAGAAATGGGGTATGTAAACTTTTGATCAGGGTCAGTTGGATGTTTTGGGTTGTCATTATGATTTAAAAAAAGAAAACACAGTAGTTTGACAATAAATGGCTTCACCCAACCACTAACCATGAGTGGAGAAAAAGTTTTGGTGTTATCATTCATATTCTCTGAAAAAAGGCAGAGAAAGCAAAAATTCTGCCGGGGTATGTAAACTTTTGAGAACAACTGTATGCATAACATAGGAACCATGTAAGCATGGCATTAGGGAATGCAACATTGCTGTTAACATAGCCCAAAAAGGAGAAAATACTGTTAGGATTTAAAGAGGTTTCCCAAAAATATTCAGTAGTAATTTAGATGACACTGACAATGGCATTCCATTCCCTTAACCTCCTTACCGATCAGTCAATGAACACTTTTAAATCATGAAAAGATAAGTTAAAGGTGTTGTCATCTACTTGGATGATCCCTTCCTAAATAGTATATTCTCCTTTTAAAGCTCCACTCTAGTGTTTTTTTCCTTGTTTCAGAGCTGGAGTGGTGCCACTAATGTAAGTTCCCTGACCCTAGAATTATACTCACCAGCTGCTGTCTTCAGCTCTTCCCAGCACCACGCCAGTCCTGCTCTGCCAAGTTGTGTCCGCAACTTCTGACTGACTGGAAGTCAGAGGTAACGGTCACAAACTCTCAGTGTAAGTCTATGAGACCCTCATTCTGGCTTCCATAGACTTACATTGAGTAGTGACGGGTAGTGAGAGATATCTGGTACACCAGCATTCATCTCACAACAATCTATGGGTATCTTCAAAATGCAACTTTACAAGAGTTGAATTCTTTCCCTCCTTATCTCACTCAGTACACAAGTATCACTACATCTACCCATTATTTTAATGTCTCTATGGCGGTAGTCTTATCCTTGGATCTATGGCCACCAGTACAACCGGCTGTCAGTGTTATTGACTTTATCAAACTGTTTTTACCATGTTAGATATTAGAAGACCTGAAGAACTTTCGTTGTTAAAACCTTTGGAAGATTCCGTGAAGAAGAAAAAGAAAAAGGATGTCAAGGAAACAATGCTGGAGGAAGTTATAAACTTGGACTGTCCAACAAGTAACTCCGGATCATTAGGTAAAGATAATGAACATTTCATCATTATAATAAACAGCTCCTGTAAATATTTGGGTTTGCTTCTATTTCCTGTAATAGAATATGTCTTGTGTATTTCCTATTGTACTAAGTAGTACATAGTAATACTGTTTTTTTATAGATAAGAGGTATGTTTTTGTTAATTATCAGCTTTTTTGGGTTACTGTCTTTGAGGAGGAGAGTTACCAAAGCTCCATTAGAAAAAAAAAGTAGGCAAATTAGCCCTTTCCTAGAAGATAGGACAGTGCCTAAGTCACAACCTCTGAGCCCTCCCTGGTCAGAGATTATCAAAACATCTCCTCTCTGCTATCTGTGCACAAAGACAGGAAGCGGAAGACACTAGACAGGAAGTAGTTTACAGTATCAGCCAAAAGTTTGGAGACTCCTCTTCATACAATAGTTTT
This sequence comes from Oophaga pumilio, assembly GCA_009801035.1. NCBI lineage: Eukaryota > Metazoa > Chordata > Amphibia > Anura > Dendrobatidae > Oophaga > Oophaga pumilio. Next base: position 20,807 of record VIAB01003403.1, read on the forward strand.
TCTTATTCTTATTAGAATGTGCACTTTGTAGATTCAGACTGAAGGCAGCAAAACCACAAATTAGACAAGTCCATACAACTGTTCTAAGCCAGAATATTGCAAGAACTACTCAATTAATTAAAGGAAAATCTCAGTCCATCAATACTTTTTAAGACATGAAATTCAGTCAATCCTGAAAATTGCTAGAACTTCGAAGGTCACGAAAACCATCAATGACTATGAGAAAGCTGGCTCTTATGAGGACTACCTGATGAAGCTGCTTTACAGAATGTCAAACTGTGATCATGTCATCAGGGTAAAAGGGGAGTACTTTGAGGAAACGCACATTCTGGTTTGTTTCACACGTTTCTTTACTCTTTCTATCCATATGTGGTTTTGCAGCCGGCAGTCTAAATTTACAATGTGCACGTATCAATAAGAACAAGGAAACTTATTGCATACACAGGGGTGTCAATACTTTTAACTGATACTGCAGAGGAAACAGAAACAGCCATGTAAAAAATGTTATATTTGCTATTGAGTTCATCAGGCGAAATATAGCAATTTGTCACCGTGAGGACCCATGATGAGCAAAATCGTGATGGGGCTGCCAAAGATGATAAAGTACAGCTCTCTCCAACTGTCCCAGAGAAAAAGACTGGAACAATGCTCATACTCAACCATGGCCCATTCCCGAAATAAGACGGGGATGTCAGCTGTTTTGAATCACTACTGATCTAGTAGTTCTCACAAATTCTGTGGATGGGTAGTAACTTCTACCCACCCGAAAATCCTTTTAAGACCAAAAAAAAGTGGCTTCTTTATAAAATGAGAGTCATTCAAAGATACAATGCAATGCTCCTCACTCAGAGCCCCGACACGGTTAAAGATGTGTGCTACTATGTTGCCACTAGTGTGTTTTAACCAGAACCAAAAGTGATCAAATAAAAAGTATTTCCTTAATGCATTTCTTACTTTATGACTCATATTTGGTCTTCACATTTTTAGTTAATAAAGTCAAATAATTAGGAAAAGTTTAAATACCGTAATAATTTATTATATATATTTAATTGATTTATTGATTTTTTTTCTGATGGCTGACAAACTTCTCATTCCGTAGGTAGTCCTGGATTATACAGCAAGACAATGACACCCATGTATGATCCTGTCAATGGTACCCCTGCCTCTTCCACGATCACATGGTTTACCGATAGTCCATTAGCCGATCAAAACTGCAACATTTTAGCTCTTAGTCAGCCAATCTCGTCTCCAGATATCCTGACTCAAATGCATCAGCCCAGGACACTGATTGATAAGGCACGACTTAACACTGGGTAAGTGTCTTGTCATTATATGCTAATTTTTCTGAATATTTAATTAGATGGATTATTTGATTTAGACTATCTTGGCCTAGTTTATATGACTTTTTATACCAGTAGCAAGTAAACATTAAAATAATCAAGGAATATAACCAGCAAATATAAGAGTAAAGATACCCATCAAAAAGTACTGTACTCATACACAAAACATAATAAGCAATAAAAAAAAAGGCAACACAGGATAACTGGATCTTGCAATATGCATAAGAAACTAGTTGATCAATCAGACAGATTAAGCAAAAAAAATTTTTTTTCAGTTACAAAAACAAAGGAATGGAAAAGAAAAAGTATTGACAGAAAAACCTAATCAAATGTCAGCACATCTAGAGAAAGAAGGTGGAAAATAAAATGGCGCCTTTTTCATGGCAAAAAGTGCAATGAAAATGTGGCAAAAACATGACGTGTGAACATATTATTATATTGTATACTTCTACAGAAACTGTAAGAAAATCCATGCATCCATCCATGCATTAAATCCATATGTAATCACTTCCTTCACATCTAATTGACCAAATACACACTGACAATTGTTAACTGAAAAGCACCCTAAACCCCAAAACAGAAAAAGTTACTAGTCGGTACAAGCCCAAATATTACAAGTGAGCAGATACAGCCAAACCAAGATACAAAGCTGTAAGAGGAAGCGATGATAGCCCTGAAGAGCCCCTGTGTGGTGTGGCATTAGTGAGGGAAGACTTCCATCTGCAGGCTGAAGTCAAGCAGAACCAATTGGCACCAGCAGAGTTGCATTGGGAGCCATTCTTGTCCAAGACCTGGTCAGGTGCCTTGCATGACAGAATTCACGGATATAAAAGCCCTGCACGCCAAACAGCAGGAGAATTTGGCGCAAAGGAGAAGAGCGGGGCAGATGGAGACCAGAGATGGCGCTGCCCCAAGCATCACAGGCCACAGAGGGAAGCGTACTCCACCAAGGTGCCGGTCATCAGACCTGTCTTTGCTGGTCAAGAACCGAACTATGGCGGTTAAGACCCAGAGATCAGACTGCATTGGTCAAGACCAGAACTGTCTCCCTACACCTGTCAATTTCCAGATGCCAGACGACACCCGTCAAGAGTCGGGACCCAATTCTTTCCGCCCCCAGCCTAGGAGACACCCGCCAACAGTCAAGCACAAAAGATTTGTGAGGAAACGACAATCAGAGGAGCACGCCTGGGGATACAGAGGGATGGCACGAGTGAGCAGTGTCGTCACTAACAGTTACAAAGCACAATACAGGGGTTTGCCTGGGTTAGTACAACAGAGGGGAAGGGAGATGGTTGGTGCACAGGAGACTCAACAATGTCAGATACACTTTATCAGGAGGACTTGCGGCCTAGTGAGAAAATGCGGTGACCCTCGCTAGGGCCAGGATTTCAGGAAGAACTAACAATATAGCTCCCATCAATGGGCATACAACCCTTGTAAGGAGAACATTAGCATAATAGAACGAGAAGCTTTCCCTGTTATTATAATTGTATTGTTGTATGATGCATTGTTGATTTGCATTGTTTTATGTCATTAATTGTCTCTTAACTACTGAAAATCCTATCTGCATTTGAAAGAATTGAATCGTTCATTGACTGTTTCTGCCTCGGGCTTCCTGTGAGTTGCATCCAGTCACCTGCTTTACATTTGGTGTAGTCATCATAATGCAAATTTCAAACATGGAGATGGCAGACAAGTCAGTGACCGAGTTCATCAGGTGAAATATACACCTCGGGCTATGCTCGGCAACTGTGGGATTCAGTAGACAGACTTAAGAATATCCTGTGCATGTACCCCCTGACCTCCTCCATTCAGGCTGAGCTAGCTCTCTTGACTCTTGATGGGGAGGCCCAGCCGACAGTCATGTACCGCCTGCCTAGAGACCGTGATACTATGGACAAAGTGCTAAAAATCTTAGAGGACATGCACGATGACACTACGGACTGTAGCTTAGTATGCTAATGCATTACAGGAAGTGACGGCCCATATCACCAAGATGAGCACATAGGGCTGAGTCCTTTGGATAAAGTGCTGCGGGAACAAACTAGTTGCTGAACTGAAAGACCCCTACCTGAGACAGGCCTTGAAGTAGCCTCTGTGTGAATCCAGATCTGGGTTTCTTTGAAGTCGGAACCAAAGCTTGAGTTCTAGAATGAGAAGCCTCTGTACTAACGTGCTCAGTACAGAGCCATGAAGTGGCAACTCCTGGACCAATGCACATGGACCATGACTGGGCTCGGGAGCTACCTCGGGAATATGGGATATCACAGGTGAGCTGTGCAGTATCAAGGAGACTAACACTAATGTCCTCCCATCTGTCTTCGTGACCCAAAGTGAAAGAAGATCAGAGCGGGAAAGTTGTCTCCCACAAACCCGACCACGTTGCATCCACAGCCCATCAGTGGAGCATGTGCCAGATTTCTGGTCATGTGGTGGAAGGGGTCAAATATGGGGAGACTGTCGAAACAGGGACAGGAGGAGAAGGGGGCGTCCATTAAACTAACGCACACCATGGGTCAAGGAGCATATCGTTGGGTTCTGAGCCTCAGAGATGAGAGAGGAAGTCTCTGAAGATGTTGTTTCCTTGAGAACCATTACTTGGGCTGAATTCAATGGGCAGCGCATCCATTGCTTGATGGACATGGGGTCCTAGGTGACCATTATGCTTGAAGAGTAGTTTCAGATTCACTTTTCCAAAGTTGCCTGCTCCAGACAGGAAAACACTATTCGACTAGTGACGGTCAACCAACTGTATATTCCAATGGCTGGAATAGTGTGGATGTCTCTACGGAAGAAGCTGGGCGAAACGTGCGTAGGGGCTAGGAAGCTAGTGAGTCTTGAGGCAGCGACACTTCTCTTCAGTGCGCCGGAGATTTCATGTAAACAATTCATCGGTTTTATTACCCTT
>VIAB01003403.1:36814-47705 GCA_009801035.1 Oophaga pumilio
AGTGACGTATATCCTACCAAAATTATCCCCTGTGGATATGTTACAATTGGCTACTGAAAGAATGTGCCTTTAACAATAATTCTTGTATAAAATGTATAATTGTGCTTTTACCTATTTTACAGGAGGACATCACAGACATTCCGAAACTTGCTGATAATCTTAAACTTTTCAGGTTTGTAGTCGCATCATAAAGCATTTAGTCTCTCCATCTATTTCAGACATTTTTTTCCAACTTTCTTAATCTTTTATTGAACAATAGCTACATCAGTCACTTCACCACATCTAGAAACTCTCTGCAAACTTCAAAGCTTTGCCACCAGTTAAATCATTAACCTGAGTAAACATTTGTGCTTCTCGACCAAGCCCAGTTTCACATTAATGTTATGCAGCCAAGCATGGTATGGTTTATTAGTATAAGTAGCATTTTCATTAATTTAGTTTAATGTACAATGTTTTATGATAAATTTATTATTGGAAACTTTTTTATTTTAATAACGTATTGATTAGATATTCTTTAAATTAATCAACCTTAATTGCTGTATGATAAAAAGTTCTGCAACTGTCTAATATAGTGTCGTCATTTACAATGTTTTTAAGTCAATTTTCCTTTTTTGTCTTGTTGTATTCATTGATATTTTGAGCCAAACTGATGCACCTGGTTCATAAACTTTGTGCAAAATCTAAAATGCTCTTTATTTTTGTTTTTAACCATTTTTTGCGCCTTAGAGGGGTGGACCGGCACCTAAAATGTAATTTCTAACTATCTTTACACCCTTACCACTTTTGTAATGAACTTTATCACACAACATTCTACACTTCTCCCTATCTACCTAATTTCTAAATGTGTTTTTTTTCCTGTACTTCCTGTGAGACTTTATTTGAGAGGAGTCTCAAATGTGATGCCACAGGAGGCTGGGGCTGCACTCACTTCCCACAACATCCATCGCCCCTTCTGGAGCAGGACGTCAAAGGGTGCCGCACTGCAGCTACTCACTAGTTTCTTGCATCACTGCCGCCTCTGAAGACATCCTGGGTGAATGACACTGTGGCAGATGTGAGTGGAGAATCAGATCTCTGCTTCTGTCTCCACCGTCACTTGCGCTAGTCTCTGTATGCTTGTTATTCTGAAAAAGTACTCAGTTGCCAGCTCATTCCTGCTGATTTGATCTGGAAACAGAGTGTGCGCTGTCATTGTGCACATCACACAGTGCACAGTGCGCAGGGACTAGCCCAGCCACGGAAACGAGTGTCACTGATGACGCTTCATTTCAGGGAGAGGGATGAGGCTGCAGCAGTGACCGCTGCCTCTGCCCCCTGATGATGCTTCGTTTTAGTATCCCATCATGCACTGGGATTCTCAAACGAATCGTCATTAAAAAGAAAGTGGGAAAAAAACACAAAGAAAAGTAGTGTAGTTGGGGAAGGTTAGGGAATTTTTAAGTAATGTATATTAGAAAATAGTTTAGATTATGGCATTAAATAGATAAGGATTTAGGGGGGAAATTATTTTGGACTTTGGACCACTCCTATAAGCAACATTGAAGGCAAGGTTTCCAGCCTGAATTATGATTTTTTACTGGGTAACATCAAGCATGGATTACACCCCTAATTGGAGCGCTTTAGAACACAAATTGTCCACATGGGGTACATCGGCCACATATTTTTCATTCAGATTTTCCAGTTAAAAAAATCGGCTGCACATTACAGTAGCAGAGTGGTGAATGAGATTTCAAAAAATCTCATTTGACATTGACCAGTGCTTAGGATTTGAAAACCGGCTATGAAATTATGAACAATGATATACAATTTACACTGTTAAGGACTCGGAGAGCTGCACTGATGAGCTGGGAGAATTCAGGGTTCAAGAGGTGGTTTTAATCCTGTACCCACCCATACTGTACAAGCCCCCTAGCTGGCAGTCTTGTTACTCACATTTCATAATGACCTGCAGCAATGATGGGCAGTGACATGTAACAGTGACCCACAAAAAGGCAACTGGGCCACCAATCAACCTTTGTAGTTTATAGTTGTTACTGATATATTTTATATATTAGATTGAAGTCAGTCAAACTAGATGGTTACAGTGGGATAGGGCTATCTCACCTCTCCTTCGAGAGATGATGCTGGGGGAGATAAGGAATGTGTAGAGATTCAATCTTCCAAACCCTTTTGCTATCTGGGAGATAAGCCACTGTCAGAGGTGTCTGATAACAGCTTTCTTCTCTTTTCCCATTGAAAATACATACCGTATTTTTTGGATTATAAAATGCACTTTTTTCCCCAAAATTTGGGGGGAAAATAGGGGTGCGTCTTATAATGCGTATATATTTTACCGGTACCATTGCTGCAAGCCGCAGACTGGGATGAGGGGGTGTCCGGCGGTGCTGCGGGGGTCTCCGGCAGTGCTGCAGGGGTCTCCAGTGCTGTGGGGGGCTCTGCCGACATTTTGTGAAAGGCCAGAGTCCCTGCAATTGCATGGTTTCCCATGCGGTGGACTTCGGGAAAATGGCCGCCGGGGGCTGCACAGGCGCAGATGGAGATCTCGGCACCAAGATCTCGGAAGATGAGATTTCAGCGCACATCGTAATACCCCCTCATCCCAGCCTGCGGCCTGCAGCATCACCCCACTCTTGCCTCCTTCAGCAGCGACCCTGGGACCTTCACTGCAACCACCACCCTCGGTGAGCAATAAGATGCATGGATTATAAGAAGCACCACCATTTTATTTTAAAAAAAAATACGGTAAATGCTCAGTGAAGCCATATATGGAGAGTTGGGAGAGTCAGGAGAGACGGCTGTTGGCCGAATGAGCAGTCAGCCTGTATCGATCACATGTATATGATCACCTTCAGGCAATTTTGTAATCTGAAGGATTATGTCATCTGAAACAGATTTGACTAAAATATTAGATCTTTATAAAAAAAAAAGCTTTTTATATTGATTAGAACTATATATAAGGACCATAAAAAGGGGACAATGGTAAAGTGTTAATAGAACTACATTGGGTGATGTTGATGAATCAATATAGCTGAGGTCTAGCCAAGCTCATGCTTGTACATGGATCTGATAGCCTGTTTCTGTTTGCCAACAGACCTAAGAAGCTAACGCTCAAAGCTTACAAGCAATACTGGTTTGTTTTTAAAGATACTTCCATATCTTATTTTAAGAATAAAGAAGCTGCTCATGGAGAACCTGCTGAAAAACTGAATCTGAGAGGTAAGAAACATACAAAAATAATGCCCGCAATGGAAGTATGGAGTCATCTGCTCGACCTGAGCTGTGTGCACTATGAGTCCTAGCAGTCCTCTAATATAAAACCATAAACTCAAAAGTGCTTCCACAAACAGAATTGGCACAAGCCACTTACTAAGTCCCATTGGCACCGTGGTGTTCACACTTTCACTATTGTACAAGGATCTGGTCTTCAGTGCAGAGACTCCTAGGTTGCATTTACATCGCCACCAAGAGTTTGGGTAAGAGCTGTCAGAAAGCCAAGTAAGAACCAGAGAGGTGCAGACAATGACAAAACTCTAAAATCTAAGTGGACAGCTGGGCTCAAGTCTAGATGGTAAGGCAGAGACGGACGGCAGAAGAGGAAACACCAAGCAGTCCACTTGGATAATTTAGAAGAGCATTCAACGGTTAAGCAAAAGAGTAAATATGGAACGATGCCGGGTCAGAATACAAAGAGTAAATCCAATATAAGCATACCAAAAGATGCATACAATATAGTGGCAAATGACAATGGGTATATAAATTGCAGGGGTGGACTTTCCACTGGTGCAGCCAGTGCCTGTGCCACCACATATGGGCCCAAGAGGTAAGGGACCCACTTCTGCCTCCAAAGCACCAGGATAGGCGCATTATGATGAGCTATTGGACTCCAAAGGGCTCATATACTGTTCTTGCACAGGGGAACTTTTCTGACTATGTCTGCTCCTGGTGAATAGGATGCCACACTTTTCTCATGGCCACATTGGTTCAGTGACTGTCCCTAGTGATTGGCCATTCTTGCCAGTTCTACAATGCTTGTAGATAAAAACTAGATACCATGGTATGCAAACAAAACAAAAAAAACATTCCCGGTAAAGCAAAATAAGATCCAGCAATTGCCCATAAAGAGTTTTTCTCTTACACATTTCAGATTTGTTGCAGCATGTGAATGGGGTTATTCCTTCAGCATGTGCATGGATTTCTGTATCTTACGTGCATGACCCCACCCTAACCCAGAAGTGTGTTACTCAGCACCATTTAAGGTGCTTTGCTAAAAATATTTGCTCTCATCTCCAACTGGAAACACAAAGACTGATGTGCTGTATCTACAAAAACATATGAGAGGAGTCTCTAAAATAAACAGCACATCCCAAGCTTCACACGACTCCCACAAGGACACAACATTTCTCACAAATGACTGTCAACCCGTAACCTGCTGACCATGATGTGTTTGTACTAATCACTTCTTCTGCAAAAATAGCTGGTAGGTAAGCAATGCAAGAATCATAGTGCACGAAAATTAGTTCTCAGTAATGGCGGCTATAGACACAACAAATGTGGTGAATATCAGACGTCCACTCTGATATTGATACAATCAAAATACTTTTCTATCAAAAGAAAGCTTTCTATTACAAGAAATATCACTGGGGATCCTAAGGAGTAAAGTTTCTTTTAAAAGGGTTGTCCACAACTCAATCCATATGTTTCCTCCTTTTAAAATAACTATCTTTATACTCCCCTCCAGTTCCAACGCCATTCCAGCAGTGTCAGCACCGTTTCTCCCGGGGATTGCGTAACAGTGTGATGTCATTAGAACCCTGCGGCCAATCAGCGGCTGCTTCGCCCTCCCCGCCTTCGGACAAATTGCTTACATCTGGCAGATGAGAACGCTGCTGTTCCTGCTCTTCCTCCGGATGTATGTAATATGTCCAAAGGCGGGGAGAGCAAAACAATCACTAACTGTCCACAGGGTTTGTGTGATGTCACACTTTTACACGATCGCCGGGAGACACGGTGCCAACACCACTGAAACAGCGTCAGCAACAGACTTGAGTATAAGTGTAGTTATTTTAAAAGGAGGAAACCTATGGCTTGAGAAGGAGTTGTCCAAGTAGTGGACAACCTTTTTAAAGGAGATCACTAAGTAGTCGCAGTGAGACTAATAGGCCATGCATTGCTCCCTGGGAAATAAAATATGCAAATATCCTCTTCAAGGAGGAAGAGAGTAAAAGTCTCCATTGACACCTATTAGAAGCACCAATTCTGTAAGTTATTTTACTTTGCCACATAACGTAGAACAGTGATGGCGAACCTTGGCACTCCAGCTGTTGGAGAACTACAACTCCCAGCATGCCTCAACTGCTGCAGGTTGCAAGGGCATGCTGGGAGTTGTAGTTTTACAACAGCTGGAGTGCCAAGGTTAGCCATCACTGACCTAGAATATAATGTCAAACCTAAATCTTCATTTGCAGAAGCTGTATTGGGGTTTTTGCCCCTCATCAGTGCCATGTAAGAGGCTGGGTGCCATTTACAATACTGGTACGTTCCTAAGTGGTAGTGATACTGTTGGGCTGTACTACCCGTGTATCCCCTGTAACTACGCCCCTGGAATACCCGGATGTGCCACCAACTGCAATCAGAAACTTTCAAACAACTGCAGCTCCTTTCTTACCACCGTTATGGAGGAATTCTCTCTGATTCTTCTCTAGATTTGCTTATATTAACTAATATTGGAGGCAAAGTTGCCAACTTAATTTATGATTTTTTTTTTCTGGATAACATCCAAAAATCAGGGAAAGCCAACATTTTTTATGAACGAATTGGAAAGTTATAATATACATCATTAAGATTGCAGATGATTTAGGTCTTCTACAGCTTACTGATATGAATATTAGCAGCATTAACTGTGAACTGAAAAATAATGAGAATTACAACTGCAATAATCTCTAAAGATCTTTTACTGACATTGGAAAAAAAATCTCCCATTTTTATGGACTATCCAGTCATTTTTGGACAGTTGGCAACCCTGATTTTACCACTTCAGAGCACAAATAGTCCACATGGGGTGTATCCGTTGCATATTTTCCATCCAGATATTCCAGTTAAAAAATTGGCTGCATATTACAGTAGAAGAGATGTGAATGAGATTTTAAGAAATCTCATTTGAAATTGACCAGCGCTAAGGATTCAAAATCCAGCATATCAAATTCTGTTATATTGGCAGTGATCGCCCAGTGCACGCAGGCAGGGAGGTGGTGTGACGATGGAAGTAGAGAATATCCCTTTAACATCATCATAGTGTGTACAGTGTACCTGAGAGAGCGACAAAACGTTATAAGAGAAGGAATACGTGCGTGCCACAGGCTTAGGATAGTTCAATAGTGCAAACACCAAATGTAAGTCGGCTACAAAATTAATTAATTTCGGGTGGGTTGAAAGATTTCATGTCTATTTATGCTCAGGTTGTGAAGTTGTACCAGATGTAAATGTATCGCAGAGAAGATTCGGGATAAAGCTGTTAATACCAGTTGCAGAAGGAATGAATGAAGTACATCTAAGATGTGATAATGTGAGTATAAGGATCATTAGCAGGTAACACTAATGCATTATAATTTAAAGGGAAATTGTTACTAGATTCTTGCTGCCCTTACTAGGGGCAGCATGAATGAGAAACTGGCTGCACAATTGCTGCTGCATTTCAGAGTAAATATACTTCGAAAATCCGTTGTATGTGTCTTGTCCGACTAGTCCAATGCTGTACCTGGCTAGCATCTCCCTGCCACAATCCCTTTGCCTGACAGATCTCTTCTTGTGTATAGAGGGAGAGAACTATCCATGTGAAAATCCCCCTCTTCCAGTCCAAGGGAATAACCCTTTCTTCCTGTCCATGGGAATATCCCCTTTTTCCAGTCCATGGGAATATGTCCTTTTTCCAGTCCATGGGAATATGAACTTTTTCCAGTCCATGGGAATATCCTCTTCTTCCAGACCATGGGAATATCCCCTTCTTCTAGTCCATGGGAATATCCCCTTCTTCCAGTCCATGGGAATATCCGCTTCTTCAAGTCCTCCCTTTACACTATAGATGATTTGTCAGATGTCAACTATAAGTAATAATAATAATAATCTTTATTTATATAGCACCAACATATTCTGCAGCGCTTTCAAATTCAAGAGTTCATAGACAAGTCATAAGTAACAATGTTAAAGATAATACAATAATTAGAGCAAAATAATGCCGACCCTGCTCTTCAGAGCTTACATCTACAATGAGGTGAGGGTAGACACAAAGTACAGGTGCTTATTTACAATGGGAGTCCAGCCATCTCAAGGGAATGGGGATAGATAAAGGCTGCATGAGGTTGCCACCAGCCTGAATTTGTGGTGCTTTTGGGTGCGCTGGAGTTTGATGGAGAGTTATTCTCAGATAACTAGTGAATGACACACACACACTTCGATTAGGGAATGTGATAGGCCTCTCTAAACATATGTGTTTTGAGGGAGAGTCTAAAACTGTGTAAGTTGTGGTTAGTCCTAATTTCTTGGGGTAGAGCATTCCAGATTATTGGCACAAATCGGGAGAAGTCTTGAAGCCGAGAATGGGAGGTACGGATTAGTGCAGAGGGTTAGTCGTAAGTCGCTTGCGCAGCGTAATGAGCGGGTAGGCCTATAAACAGAAATGAGGGAGGAGATGTAGGGGGTGCTGCACTGTGGAGAGTTTGTGGGTGAGAACAAGTACTTTGAATTGGATCCTATAATGAATGGGCAGTCAGTGTAAGGACTGGCAAAGAGCGGACACGTCCGAGTACCGATTAGCCAGATTGATGATCCTGGCTGCTGCATTAAGGATGGACTGGAGAAGGGAAAGTCGAGTGAGAGGGAGACTAATTTATTAGAACGTTACAGTAGTCCAGGCGGGAGTGGATTAGGGTGACAGTGAGGGTTTTCATTATTTCCATGGTAAGTTTCCATAGTAATTAGTAAAAACATGGACATTCAGTATAGTTTTATCTACTTTTTCTACCATGGATCACTAGGAATCCCAGTACTCCAAATGGATGGCTGCATGTATACTGGCATCAAAAGGAAAGACAATGGCCGACAGCTCCTATCGATCAGAAGTACAAAGCATCCTCTCATTTCTGAGATTGAAGAACACCAACACTACAACTCAAATAAATACCAAGATCGAAAACGTGGACATCAAGCCTGAGTGCTTTGTGTCACCGAAGTATGCAAAGAAATACAAAACCAAACAGGTACGGCATCATGAGCCATAGCTGGAGACATGTAAATATTCTGTTCATATTCTTTATTCCCCCCTGGCAGCCTTGGGCTTTCAGTCATAGGGGTGCAGCCAGTGTGGTTTCAGTCACCCCTTAGTGCATAGTGAGTAGTGGTTGTAACCGCCCCCTCAGCACTGACTGACAGAAAGCCAGTTATGTTTGGAGGGCTATTGGGGGCCATTACACTGTGTGGATGGTTGCGTGGGGGGCAATGATACTGTTTGCAGGGTTATATGGGGGCCATTATACTGTTTGGAGGGCTAGTGGTGCCCATTATAATGTGTGGAGTGTTGTGAGGGCCACCATACTATATGGAGGGCTGTGTGGGGGCCATCTTTGTGAGGAAGGCTATGTCAGGTCCACCATTGTGTGGAGGGCTGTGTCAGGTTCATTATACCGTGTGAGAGTGACTATGGGCACCATCATACTGTGTTGGAGAGACTGTGGGGGTATCATACTGTGCAGGGTTAAGTGGTACTGTAGTGTCATCATACTGTGGGTGTAGAGAGTGCTGTGTAGGAATTCATTGTGGAAATATCTTATTGTGTTTGGGGGGCACATTTGTTGACATCATACTTTATGGGGGCCATGAAAGGGGTATCTTAGTGCATGGGAATACTTAGAGGGGTTAATAGGGGCAAAAATCACGACATAAGGGCTGCAAAGTTGTGAGATATGCTCTTCAGTAACCCCACTAAATTGCTGATTTTTTTGGGGGGGTGGGGAGAGGCAATTAGGACTTTTGTTTTGGGGCCCCACGATTTCTATGTATGTCCCTGGCCAAGGCAAAATCATCTGTGAACTGTGGGTTTATGTTACAGGACTGAAGTTTGTGTTCATCAGATTGGCATTGTCTTTATTGATCACACATCCAGAGGATATTAACACTTTTTTCTTTTTTACAGTTAGCTTCCCGCATTTTGGAGGCGCAACAGAATATATCACAGATGCCTCTTATTGAAGCAAAAATGAGGTTTATTCAGGCATGGCAATCTCTTCCTGAGTTTGGCATAGCCTACTACATTGTCAGGTAAATATATTTGCATGGTAATTATATACACACAATGAAAAACTTGCGAAAAAAATTCCAAAGAAAATTTATAATAATAATTTTAATTTTATTAGAAAATTTGCCAGGAATAAGGAAGAAAGGAGGAGGTAGAGGTCAAAAGACCAAATTGCACATGTAGAACAGGGTACACAAAAGGTCATGGTATAATGAATGTGCAGGTTAATACATAATATATAATGCAATTTGCCAAAATTAATGCACAAATATGAAAGAGAGCACAGAAAGACAATTATGGTATAAATCAAAATATGATATGACTAAGAAAAATATAATAGGTGACAAATATTATATGCTTAAGCCATATTAGGTATCTTATTATGCCACATAGTCATAGAAAATGGGAGAACAGGATAACACATAGTATATGCATATACCGGGAATCATATCCCAGAGTCAGAGATGTGTAATACCTGTTAAAATAATAACTGCTCCTGGAGACCTAGTGCGCCCTCCCCGACGCGCGTTTCAGCAATGTGCCTTTCTCAATGATTATGATTATGGGTATGTCATTCATTAAGTGGTTAATGGTAATTATAGTGGTATTTTATATGTTGCTGAAGGCATAGTCCAATTTAAACACACATATGAAGGCTCAATAGAAAGTCTCTGAGTATGTATACGGAGAAGAGTATGGGCCCATAGACTTTATAATGAGGCATACACTGCTCTGGGCACCCACTCAGGAGCTCGGGGCTTTGGGACTGATGAGTACTGCGATACACAACCTTTTTTTGAGTGAAAAAAAACCTATAGGTATTCTTTAAAAATCTATTTTTTAGCCCTGAAAGAGGGGGGAATACCAAGCGCAATAGGATCTTATTCGGTGGAGAAAATAGTCTAGCTGAAATGTATAGGAAATGCTCACCTTTTGAGGAATCAAAGTATGACAGCTGCTGCGGTACCCTCAAGTCGAGAGTTCCCACCGTGTAGAACGATAGGTAGGAGGGTAGGTTATATATTGTGGCTCTCCTGATGAAGAAGTTGGTTCAACTTCAAAGCGTGTTGAGAATAAATCATATGATGTAATCCCCTACTATACAAATAAACTTGCACTCTGTAGTGCTAAAGCATGTACTGTAGATATGAAATATGAATAGCATTACTGCGCTAGATAATAAGAAAAAATGGAGATACTTAGCACATGATTTGGCCAATTCATGCCTGCCCAGCAGCCAACAACAAGGCGATCTCCGGTTTGCTGGGAACCTATCTAGTGTGAACACCTCTCTTAGGCTAAAGCCTGTATTTATGGGTATGTGGGATCGTGCTGCAATTAAAACCACCACAGGTTGGAGGGCAGAATGCTCGGTCAGAGAGCTAACATACAAATAATCCCCTACTGTGTCCTCCAGATTTCTTGAATCTAGCAGAGTAGCGCAGACTACTATTCCTATCCTCCTATTATTTTTTATCCTTCTCGTTCCTCAGTGCTGCATATAACACTCTGTACATATGCCTCCCTTCCCGCAATTTTCACCATTTCACTGTATAAGCAATGTACAGGACACCCAGACTTTTTCCAGAACGAATGTTCTCCCTG
>VIAB01003403.1:102678-116006 GCA_009801035.1 Oophaga pumilio
CGGCTTATACACGGGTCGGCTTATACATGAGTATATACGATAATCAGATTGGTAAAAGGCATAACAAATAAAAAGCAAAACATCAGAATTACGTTTTTTTGGCCACCGCAATATTACATTAAAATGCAGCAATAGGCGATCAAAATATTGCATCTACATCACAATTGTATCAATAAAAATGTCAGTTCGGCACCCAAAATATAAGCCCTCACCCAGGCCCAGATCATGAAAATGGAGATGCTATGGGTCTCGGAAAATGACACAATATGTTTTTTTGTTTTTGTCCACAAACTTTGGATTTTTTTTCACCACTAATAAAAAACAACTCATACATGTTTGCTATTTCAGTTACTCCCGCAATAAAACATGGTTGTTTATTATGTTAATTATTTTATAAGGGACATTGGCTTCAGTGGATTGGGTATAAGGTGAGTATAATTGTTTTTGGTTAATTTAGAGTCAATAAAGGAGTCTATGTCATTTGTTCAAATAAAGGACTTTATTCTGGGTGTTATTTTTTTCACAATTTGATTATAGGGTTAGTAAAGGGGGAGTCTTATAGACACCTCTCCATTGCTAACCCCTGGGCTTGATGTCACCTGACAATACAAAGATGATATCTACCTCAATACTATGACCCCACTTGCCACCTCACTCTGGCAAGTGGAAAGAGTGATGCTAAGTGCCAGATTTGGCGCATCTTATGGATGCATCATTTCTGGGGTGGTTGAGAGCTGATGTTTTTAGTCTCAGAAGGGACCAATATAAATGGTCCCTTCCAAGGCTATTAATATCAGCTTGTAGCTGTCTGCCTAGCCTTTGCTGGTTACTAATTATAGGAGGACCCTATGTGAAATCTTTGGGGGTGACCCATTTTAATAACCAGTAAAGCCTAAATATACAGCTGTGAGCTGATATTAATAGCCTGGGAAACTCCATGGGTATTACCCGCTTCCCAGGCTATAAACGTCTGCCCCTAGCTGTCCGCTTTTTCTTTGCTGGTTAATAACATTTCTGAGACCGCATGCCATTTTTTTCAGAAAATAATTTATTCAGTAATAACATATGTGTACTATAACACACACACTGTACTAATTATATATGTGACTGACATTTTTATATCTATCTAGTCTATGTATATGTATTCTATCTATTCTTTCTGGTCATGCTGTGATTTTACTGTATACGGCAGATAAAATGTCGGGTTCTCAAGGACATGGGTGTGTAAAATTGGGCGACACTCACATGGTCCGTAAGTCGCGCTATTATTTTTTTTATCACACCCATTGGCTTGCATTGGCGAGTATGGTCTGAGATATGCGGCAAATCACAGCATGCTGCAATTTTTTTCTCAGTCCGATTTCAGCTGAGGAAAAAAATGCAGATGAACAGGGACTCATAGGTTAACATTGGTCATAGTGCAATCCGGTTTTTACTGAATTGCACTCGTACATTTTCCTCACAGATGAGTATGAGCTCTAAGGTTTATGTTAATATGCATCATTTTTTTTTCGCAGAAAAAAAGCTGCATTTTACAGTATAAGCAAAAGTTATGAATTTTCAGAAATCTCATGCACACGCTTGTTTTTTCTTTTCATGACTGTATTTGAGCACTGCAGCGTTTTTTAAATCTGTAGTGCAACACTGTTTAAAAAAACACAGCAAAAAGGTTTTACTGTGTTTTTGAAGCATTTTTTTGCTACGCTTTGTTGATTAAAACTGACTTTATTAAGCTTGTACTGTAGACAAATCACACATATAATCTGCACCAAAAAAAACAGCAAAAATGCACCAAGAAAAGCAGCAAAATCTGCAGTTTTAACGCAGCGTTTTTACTGCCCAGAAAGCAGGTTTTGGCTGCAACGGAAAAAAAATTGCTGCAAAAACGTGAAGTGAGAACTTAGCTAACATCTCACCTCAGGACATAATAGGCTGTTTTGTTCTGAAAGACACTAAAATCTTGCACATGCAACCCATCCTGGCACATGTATCCCATCCAGGCACATGTACCCCATCCTGGCGCATGCACCCCATCCAGGTACATGTACCCCATCCAGGCACATGTACCCCATCCAGGCACATGCACCCCATCCGGGCAGGTATTCCCTGCTGCAAATAAAAGGCTCATTGATACAGAGAAGGTTAGGGAGGCTGTACCTGCCAAGTAACTGTCTCTCTTCTCAGTGGGTTATTAAGGCTCATTCACACGTCAGTTTTTCTCGTACAACTGCTCTTTCACAGATAGCACGCCTACCTATTAAAGTCTATAGGGCTGTTCACATGTTCGTGGTTTTTGCGGACCAAGCAAAATCATAGCGACATGTCTAATGTTGATTTGATTGTGGGATCAAAAACGGCAATGCAAGTCTTTGGGTTCGTGAAAAAAAAAAATCGGACAGCTCAATGATGCCTTCCGTTTTTCACTTTCAAATAAATAGGAGAAGATGGAGAAAGATTTCTTTTTTTGTTTCTCATCAAAAACTGCGGATACTTTCAACAAACTCTGATGGTAAAAACAGATACCCAGATCGAACGCTGATGAAATTCTTATTAAAAAAACACTGATGCAACGCTCACCGATTTTCTCACACGACATGTGAATGAGCCCTTAGTCTGTTATACTATGGAAGGGAATCATAATAAGCTGAAATACCAATGACAGCCCATTGATAAGAGTGATGCAGGTTCTGGAAGAAATAAAAAGTTATTTGTTCTATTTTTTTAAAACCCTTTAAACTGTTATTCAATAACTGTTTCATGCATCACTTAAGAATTATCTGATTAAATGCACCAATTTTATTATTGAATCCACAAATATCTGATGCCAGCTGTATGGCTACATGTGACATTACAGTGCTTTAATCTTAGCTTTATGGTCAAGTTCATACTCATCCAGAAAAAGATTAAACGTTCAATAAGTACTGATGCAGAACAAATATATCAAGCTTTTCTTTTTCACATAACACTGTGCTCTGCTCCAGTGAATAATACGGTTCAGGCATTTCAAAATACTGTCTTTATATATAACTTATTATTATATATTTGGACGTAATATGGTGCTGTAATGAAGGGGCCTACTGAATTAATTATGATCAATCCTGTGCTGACAACATGTACCAGATAATGAACCTTGGGTTTCAGCAAATGGCACTTTTATGGCTTCACTTTCAATCAAAACTTTGCCAGGGATTTGAACACCTTGGCAAGATGTTGCAAATCTTCATCATAGGTCTTGAAATAGATGATTATATCATCCAGATCCAAGGGGACCGTTTCAAAGTTCTTATGCCCCAAGTAGCGCTCCATTAATCTTTGAAAAGTTCCCGATGCGTTGCACAGTCCAAACAGCATAAAGCTGTACTCAAACAGTCCCATTGGCGTCGTGAAGGCTCTTTTCTCCTTGGCTGTTTCAACAACTGGAACCTGCCAATACCCACTGGTCAAGTCCAGGTTAGAGAAATACCGAGCTTCACTAAGAGCAGGCTCCTCAATGCAGGGTAATAGGCATGCATCTTTATGAGTAACATTGTTAATTTTCAGTAGGCCACACACATGAGGATGCTCCCATCCATCTTTTTAACCAAAACCAAAGGGGCAGCGCAGGGACTATAGCTTTCCCTAATCACTCCTTCCTGTTTCTCCTCTCCTAACATATCTTTTACCTGTTGGTAATTTGAAGTGGGAAATGGTCTGTATTTTTCTTTTGATGGCAGGTTGGTCCCTGCGGGTATGTGACCTTGGATGGAGCTTCCTTTACCAAAGTCAAGGGGGTGTTTGCAGAATACATGACAAAACTCTTGTGCTAACCTCATAACACCATTTTTATTATGCTGACACAAAGTGACGGTACCAATGTACAAGTCAAGACACCATTTTTTTAAGGGCTCTGGATCATTGACACATTTGAGAGTTAGTGGTTCGTAAGCACTGATTGCCTTAGTGCCCATCCTATATAGCGTGGCTAACGTGGATTACCGAGGCAGGCAGACCTCTTCCTCCCCACAGTTCAATACCTGTATCGGGATTCTTCCCTTGCGTATGTTTACCACTTGATGCGCTGCAAGGATGGTTAGCATCCTAATCAAATACACTGGCTCGAGTAGGGCATCATAACCTTTACCTCCTATACCTACAGCAGCCCTGCACCACAGGTTTGTCTGGCTCCTAGAGGGAGGAAAAACAGGGTTTTGATCTGTAAGTCTCACACCTCCTATCTCTCCGCTGACGCTTTACTAGGACATTGAGGTCCCGCTGCAGGGCTTGTCTCAGTCCCCGCAGGACTGTATGTAAAGTGTCCCTGATCATATAAACAATATCATCTAGCCAGTGTTCCATCACATCAGTGTTTTCATGTAAATCTCTGAAATACGTGATTCTGACAGAACCCTCGGCGGAAGATTCCCTATAATGAGACAGAAACTGTGTACCCTGTCTGGCCTATGATCCGGCGGTGCCAATCTTTTTAGGTTTCTTTTTAAGCGTGCACAAAAACGCGGTCAGCCACAGTTTTGTGCAGTACTGAAAAGCCGCACACTGCTGAACGAAGGCCAAATGGAGTCCAAAGTAACTTTGCTGCCTGATTAGTGATGGGATCCTTCAGGGGTTTCATCTGAATCAATTATTTCAGAGATTTGGAAGGAAACTCCAATATAAGTGCTTAGCGTAAAGCAAAAGATGAATGTGGACTCAGCTCACTCCTGCCTTTAACCGCTCACACTATTGTCAGTTCCTTTAAGTAGGCCTCCTGCCTTTAACTGCTCACACGATCATCCATTACTTTAAGAGGGCCTCCTGCCTTTAAGAGTCAAAATTGTCACTGCACCCATAGATGAATTTTCAGATGGGTGTAAGTTCCAACAATTGTCACTTAAGGGGGAGTTTCCAATGTTTAGACACATCAGATGCTCTGCAAATGGAATCCACAACCTATTCTAGAAAAATCTGCGCTGCAAAAGTCAAAAAGCTCTCCTTTCCTCCAGAGTCTTGCCGTGTGGCCAAACAGCCACATGTGAGTTATTACCACATTCAAGAGAAATTGTGTAGCTAATTATGGGATTTTTTTTTACCAATTTCCTCTTGTGAAAATGAAAAACCTAAGGCTGAAACAGTATTTTAGTGACACAAATTAAATTATTATTTCTTCTTCACCCAAAGGTATAAAATTCTGTGACATACCTGTGGTGTCAATTTACTCACTACATCACTAGATGTATTCACTGAGGGGTGCAGTTTTTAAAATGTAGTCACTTAAAGATGGTTCTCTCACCTTAGTGGCTCTGCTAATGTGACATGACACCTACAAAGCATTCCAGCAAAATCTGCACTCCAATATGGCGCCCCTTTCCTTCTGAGCTTTGCACTGTGCCTGAAAAGTACTTTCTGACCACATATAACATATTGGCGAACTCAGAAGAAATTGTGTAACAAATCATGGGGTTCATTTTCTCCTATTTCTTCTTACTAAAATTAAAAACTTGGGGCTAAAACAATATTTTAGTGGTAAAAACGTCATTATTTTTTCTTCATCGGCAAATAGTATACAATTTTGTGACACACATGTGGTGTCAATATATTCCATTGCTCACTACTCACATAGATGAATTAATGGAAGGGTGTAGTTTGAAAAATGGAGTCACTTATGAGAGTTTCTGCCGTTATGGCACCTCAAGGGCTCTGCCAATGCGACATGGCAACAGAAAATCATTCCAGCATAACTGCCCTCCAATATGGTGCTCCTTGCCTTCTGAGCTTTGCACTGTGCCTGAAGAGTACTTTCCGACCACATATAGGATATTGGCTAATTCGAGAGAAATTGCGTAACCAATTATGTTGCCCATTTCCTCCTAATAGCCCTTTTGGAAATTAAAAACTTGAGGCTAAATCAGCATTTTAGTGGAAAAAAAATAATTTTTCATTTCCTCAACTCAATATTACACAATTCTGTGAATCATCTGTTGGTTTAAAATGCTCCCTACACCCTGACAAATTCCTCAAGAGCTGGTCTTTCCAAAATGGGGTCAGGTGTGGGGGGTTTCTGCTGTTTTGACACCATAGTAGCTGTTCAAATGCGATATGGTGCCCATAGTCTATTCCCGACAAATTTGCGCTCGAAAAGTTAAATAGCACTCCTTCTCTTCCGAGCCCTGCCAAGTGCCCAAACAGTTTTTCCCCCACATATGGGGCATTAGTATACTCAGGAGAAATTGACAACAAATTGGGTAGTCTTCTTCTTTTACCATTGTGAAAATGAAAAATTTGGGGCTAAAGCAACGTTTTTGTGGAAAAAACATAATTCCTCATTTTTATAGTCCAATGTTTTAAAATTCTGTGATGCACCTGTGGGTTTAAAGTGCTCACTTCAACTCTAGATAAATTCCTTGAGGGGTGTTGTTTCATAAATGGCATCACTTGTGTGGGGTTTTCACTGTTTATTCACATCAGGAGCTCTGCAAATGCGACATGGCGTCCATTATCTATTCCAGCCAATTTTGCAATCCAAAAGTGAAGTAGTGCTCCTTCCCTTCCAAGCCCTGCAATGCTACCAAACAGTCGTTTTCTACCCCATATAGAGTATCGGTGTACAAAAAACTAGATGGTCCATTTTCTGTTAGTC
Organism: Oophaga pumilio; assembly: GCA_009801035.1. Classification (NCBI taxonomy): domain Eukaryota; kingdom Metazoa; phylum Chordata; class Amphibia; order Anura; family Dendrobatidae; genus Oophaga; species Oophaga pumilio. The sequence continues at coordinate 109,292 of VIAB01003403.1, forward strand.
TTGTGAAAATGAAAAATTTGGAGATAAAGTAAAATTTTTGTGGGAAGAATGTGATTCTTTTATTTTGACAGCTCAACGTTATAAAATTATGTGCAGTACCTGTGGGTTCAAGGTGCTCACCACATCTCTTGATAAATTCCTGGAGGGGAGTAGTTTCCAAAATGGGGTCAGTTGTCAGGGGTTCCACTGATTAGGCACATCAGGGGCTTTGCAAATTCGACATGGCGTGTGCTATCTATTACAGCCAATTTTGCTCTCCAAAAGTCCAATGGTTCTTCCTTGCCAAGCCCTTCCGTGCTCCCAAACAGTAGTTTCCCACCACATTTGTGGTATCAGCGTATTCAAGAGAAATTGCACAACAAATTATATTGTCCATTTTCTTATTTTAACCTTGTGAAAATGAAAACTTTGGGGCCTTAAGCAACATTTTTATGGGAAAAGTGTGATTTCTTATTTTCACGGCTCATATTATCAAGTTCTGTGAAGTACCTGTGGGTTGAAGTTGCTTACCATACGTCTAGATAAGTTACTTGAGGGGTTGTTGTTTCCAAAATGGGGTCACCTGTGGAAGCTTCCACTATCTAGGCACATCAGGGACTCTGCAAACGCAACATGGTGCCTGGTATCTATTCCAGACAATTTTGCTCCTTCCGTTCCGAGCCCTGCCATGCGCCCAAACAGTAGTTTTACACCACATATAGGGTATCACGTACTCAGGAAAAATTGTACATCAAATGTATGGTACATTTTCTCCTGTTACTCTTGTGAAAATGAAAAAGTTTGAGCTAAAGAAGAGATTTTACCCCTTAGTCCCCAATCAGAAGCCTCTCATACAACCAAATCAGACCTCTTCCTTTGTACTGAGGAAGGACAAACACCCCAAAACATATGTTGGCAAATAAAGTGTCTATTTGGTTTTTATCCCAAGTCATGTGGCAAGGCTTGTTAAAGAGTCAATATTGATGTTTAGGATTGCTACTTCCAATAGGTGGCACTAGAGTACAAGTCTTCTTCCTCTCTGAAGAGACAATTTGCATATTTAATTTCCCAGAGGAGCATGCGTGGCTCATAAGTCTCATTGCACCTTGTAAGTATTATCCACAATGAGATACATAACCCCTTAGAGAGCGAGATACAGCACCTCATCTGCAAGGGTCTGTAGAGTGAATTAACTGATAGAGTTGTGTGATTACAGTCGCATCTGCATATTTTCAAGCATACAGTTTCCACTATGTGATATGGGTATGACCACAACATTGAACTAGCAAGTGAGAGGGATAGGAAGATGGGAACTACTACACCATCATTTCATAGGCTTGTAGAAAAAGTGTACTGGTGTCTGGACTGCAGAAATGATCTTTTAACTTTTTTCAATTACTTTTAATTCCCTATCAAGTCCAGTGTAAAAATAACAGATTGAGCTGTCAACACAAGGTCCAGTGCTGCCTCTCCACTGCTGCCGCTGGTATTTGTTGACATGCTGAAGCTGTGATATCACTGGGTTCAGTGACACAGTAGGCAGCGGTGAGTAAGTAATGCTCAATTTGTTATTTTTATACTGGGCAAGCCAGGAAACTCAATACTGGGCAAGCCAGTAAACCTCTTTAGGCCTCATTGACACGTTCAGTATTTGGTCAGTATTTTGCATCAGTATTTGTAAGCCAAAACCAGGAGTGGTGATAAATACAGAAGTGGTGACGTGATTCTATTATACTTTTCCTTTGATTGCTTCACTCCTGATATTGGCTTACAAGTATTGATGTATAATACTAACCAAATGCTGAACATGTTTCAGCGTTTTTTTTATGCAAATTTTCAGCTGCGTTTTACAGTACCATCAAAACCTATGAGATTTCAGAAATTTCATGCACACACCTTGTTTTATTTTGTCATCAAAATGTTGTGCTCTACATGTTTTTTTGCACAAAAGAGCATGTCACCTCTTTCATATTTTTCACCCATTGACATGAATCGGTGGTGAAAATCTGCAGCAAAAATGCAGGTATCAGGTCTTGCTGCGTTTTTGTGCCAAAACCTGATTCTGTAGAACAGGACTTTTTTTGCACTAAACTTTAGCAGCATGCACAAGAGACAAATCTAGCGTGTAAAAAACACAGTAAAAAAAACCCACAAAAAACGCAGCGAAAAATGCAAGAAAAAACAAGCAAAACCTGCTTTTTTCTGCAGATTATTTCCTGTCAAGATATCAGGTTTTGACGCAAAAAAATAAATGCTGAAAAAACGCCCAGTGTGAACTTACCCAAAATATGCTACATATGAGGATCTAAGACCACTGTGAAGTTTTCATTTTTTGATCATTAATGTTCTTACACCAAATGACTTTATTCTCTGTATGTTCTTACTTTATTTTTGCAGGCTTCCTCTTTGTTCACGGACTACCTCCAGAAGATAATGTTCATCTTGCTGCTCCTTGTGTGTAAGATGGGAATGTTAGTGGCTCTTCTAAGCAGCACAGACCCAACAGTTACTGTCTCCAAAAATCTAACCCAAGAAGGGAATATTACCGACACTCCGTGTGGAGAGCAATGCAATGTGAAATGTCATCTGCAGAACCAAAATTTAGATGTGTTACCATCTTGTGTTCCTACAAATACCGAGGACTTGAATTTAAGTTTTAACAATATAACTGTAATTCGGGACCAAGATGTGGTTTATCTTTCTAAACTTCGCATCATGTCTTTATCTCACAACCGAATTAAAGAGATTCACTGGAAGATTCACGTATTGGCTGAACTGGAGTCACTGGATCTAAGCAATAACCAGTTATCAGTTGTACCAAAGTGCCTTATGTTGAAGAATCTCACCAGGCTATCGCTTGCTGAAAATCCCATATTGCTCATCCATCCATTTGCCTTCTCCAGTTTTCCAAGCTTGTTTTGGCTTAATTTATCTTTGACATTGATCGGAAGAGATTCATCTGAAGACATTGATGGGTCAGCATTTGAGCTTAATGGAACAGCAGCCCAAGAGAGTTCATTAAAGTCGCTCCAATTACTTGACCTAAGTGGTACATACATTAGAAGAGGTGAGTCAAGATAAGATAAAATCAAAAATAATTCAGATAAGTAAAGCTTTATATTAGTAAAAGTACTTAAATGGTTACCATTGGTAATAATTTGATATTCTACTTGTATTGCTATGAGTTTATTTCTAACATGAAGAAACAGTACCCCCCTCAAAGTATGATGGATCACACAGTACCCCACAAAGTGTAATAGCTTCCACAGCCCCCATACAGTATGATGGCCCTATATTTCAGCACACATTATGACAGCTCTCCACAGTCCTACCCAGGGTATTATGGCTCTCCACAGTCCCACACAGAGTATCAAGATCCCCTAAAGTCCCACACAGAGTTTGAGCACTCCCCAAAGTCCCACAAAGAGTATGATTGAACCCACAGCCTACCCCCACACACAGTAAGATGGAACCCAAAATCCAACACACAGTATGATGGACCCCACAGCCCCCCATAAAGTATGATGCTCCCCACAGCCCCACATGCGGTATGTCTTCCAAAGCACCCATACAGTATTATTACGCCGCAGCACCCCACAAAGCATTATTAAACCCACAGCCTCCCATACAGCATTATGCCCACATGGGCTCTAACACAGTGTGATGGCCCCTATAGCACCCCATACACTATGATGCCCACAGCGCCTCCATAAATTATGGTAAACCCCTTAGCCCCAATACAGTATGAAGTTCATCACATTATCCATACAGAATTATGCCCGCATGGGCCCCAACATAGTGTGATGGCCCCCACACACACATTATGATGGCTTCCACAGCCCCCCATATACTATAATGCTCCACATGACCTCCATGAAGAATGATGAACCCGACAGCCCCATATACAGTATGATGTCTCTCACATCCTTCATACAGTATTATGCCGCATCATGAGTATTATTCTGTATGGGGCTGCCGGAAAAAATCCAAGCACTGTTCTTGGCTATCCCCTTTAGTCATATAGAGAATTAAATGAATGGAGCGGCTGAATGCATGCACCGCCACTACTCTATTCAGACAGGCTGCAGAACAGAGTGGGTGGAGGACCCACAAGGCAAGATGAGCATTTCACCACAAGCAGAGGTCTGAGATATTTCTCAGGGAGCAGCAGCATGGCAAAACCTCTGATTTCACAAAATGTTTGTCCTAGTCTCCTAGCATCTGTCTGAGCTTTGTACATGCATTCATATCTAATTATGGTAATTAAATTCTTCACTTTTCTTGAAGTAAAGGTACTGCCACACTAAACGCTCCCGCTAACGATCTCGTTAGCGGCGCATACTAATGAGATCGCTAGCGGGATCGTTTTAATATCGCTAAATGTGTGCCACATTTAGCGATATTGCTAACGACGCTATCGCCGTTAGCGATCTTCTTAGCGATTTAGCGGTACAAAAGTACCGCTAAATCGCTAAGAAAAGGTGCCACACTAGCTATAATACTCACCCAGCGGGAGCGCCAGCGACGAAAATAGGGTCCGGCACGATTCCAGCGACGAGCGAGATCCCAGCAGGAAGCTCGTCGCCGGAAGCTGCCAGACACAGCAACATCGCTAACGGGATCGCTAAATAGTGACGTTTTTTAGCGATCCCGTTAGCGATATTGCTTAGTGTGGCATACCCTTAAGGGCTTCCCTGGGATTCAGACTCACTACCTTGAGGATGCAGCATCTTTTGCATTGAGCCACAGCCTGCACTGCCAAGAAAAAATAATTTTCTCACCCTAAATAAGTAAATGACATTCGTCTTCTTTACAGTCACATTCTCTATATATCAGTAAATCTCTATAAATCTGTATAATAGGGGGAAAATAAAAGTCAGTTTTTTTCCTGTAAATTGCAATACCCTATATGTGGGGGAAAAACACTGTTTGGACACACGACAGAGCTCAGAAGGGAAGGAGCGCAATTTGACTTTTTGAATGTAAAATTTGCTAGAATAATTAGCAGATGCCATGTCACGTTAGGAGATCCCCTGATGTGCCTAAACAGTGGACACTGCTCACAAGTGACACCATTTTGGAAACTAAACCCCTCAGAGTACTTATCTAGATGTGTGGGGAGCACCTTGAACACACAGGTGCTTCACAGTCGTTTATAATGTTGATTTGTGAAAGTAAAAAAATCACATTTTTCCCACAAAAATGTTTTTTATCCCCAAACTTTACATTTTCACAAGGGTAACAGGAGAAATTGTACCATGCAATTGTGCAATTTTTTCTGAGCATGCCGATACCCCATTTGTGGGGGAAAACTACTTTTGAGGTACAGTGCAAAAGTCAGAAGGAAAGAAGTGTCATATTAGAGCTCAGATTTTGCTGGATTGGTTTTAGGCTGCCATGTCCCATTTGCAGAGCCCCTGAGGTGCCAGAACAGCAAAAAAACATGTGACCCCAATTTTCAAACTGCACTTCTCAATGAATTCATCTAGGGGAGCAGTGATCATATTGAGACCACAGGTTTGTCACAGAATTTTATACTATTGCGCAGTGAATAAAAAATTAAATTTTTACCACCAACATTTAGTTTAAGCCTCAGATTTAACATTTTTACAAGGGAAAATAGGCAAAAACAGCACCAAAATGTGTTCCATAATTTCTTCTAAATGTAGTCATACCCCATATGTGGCTGTATACAGTGCTGATTAGCCAAAAGACGGTACTCAGGAGGGATAGAGCGCCATTTGCCTCCTGGAGAGCATATTTTCCTAGAATAGTTTGCAGAATCCATATTCAAAACCCCTAAGAATAGAATAGCAGAATCCCCCCTCAAGTTACCCCATTTTGGAAATTATACCCATTTGGGAATTTATGTACAAGTGTAGTGGCAATTTTGACTCCATGGGTGTTTTCCAGAAACAAGCAGCGGTGGATGTTGCTGAGTGAAAATAGCAAACTGTCATTGCAGTCCCCAGTACGTTGTAGTGACCAGTATGTTGTAGTGTAACATAGTAGCATAGTTAGCAAGGCCGAAAAAAGACATTTGTCCTTCCAGTTCAGCCTATATTCCATCAGAATAAATCCCCAGATCTACATCCTTCTAAAGAACCTAATAACTGTAAGATAGTATATTGTTACGCTCCAGGAAGACATCCAGGCCTCACTTGAACCCCTCAACTGAGTTTACCATCACCACCTGCTCAGGCAAGGAATTCCAGATTCTCACCAGTACATTGTGGTGCCCAGTATGTTATGCCAGCTCATTCTTCTAGAGATATGCACCTTTAAATTAGGTGGGCTATCATCGCTACAGAAATGCCAAACATGCCATTTATCCTGTGCCATACGCTGAGCACTTACTTTGAGTTTTCCATTTAAATCTCCGAGTGACGTGATTCAGAAGAAACCCCCAAGGGATCCATTAACTATAATGAGGCAGCAGTTACTACGGACTCTGTCTGTCCTCTATTCAGCGTTGTCCTTTTCAGAAGTGCACAAAACTGTGGCATAGCGCACCTTTAGGCACACCTAAAAGTCTGTCTGAATCATGTATTTCAGAGATTTCCACTGAAACCAGCATAGAGCACAGGATAAAAGTGAGCTGAGCCATACTGCAATCTTTGGGAGGCAGAATGATAAAATCAACAGCAGGTGAAGAATTGGTTTTATTTATTTTTTACTCTGTTTATTGTGTGGTATACAGTGGAGGAAATAAGTATTTGATCCCTTGCTGATTTTG
>VIAB01003404.1:37065-48175 GCA_009801035.1 Oophaga pumilio
TGTATGTATGTATGTATGAATGAATGTATAACACGGTACGAAGATGCACATCTTTCCTATGTATAATATATTATAATATATGTTTTCTCGGCCAGCCTGTTTACCTGAGTAAGCAGTGGATATAGAGATCTGCAAACACGACCCACTGATCAATACCAAATACAACATATTATAGCATTATTCTTTTCACCTTCGTGTTTGTCAGTTGTTTTCCCATATAACTACCTGGTAATATTACTTCCGAATATTTTACAGCTGGAGAATGCACAACTTGCAGCTGCAAAGAACAGTGATTATGCAAATGCAACAAGAGAGGAGATCATGTCTACAAAACTCCGAATTGATACAATGTCGTCACAGCTGAGCCAATGTCAAAAGCAGGTAGTGCCTCCTTCTTGACGTTTTGTTGGGTTAAATATTTAATGTAGTGTAATGTCCTTTATGAGTAGCATTTAGCTGCTTGCTATTTTCCTCATTGTTGTTTAGCTACTTTTTAGATCTTACTTTTTTTTTTTTTCCTAGTATAATTGTACGCACAGATGCCTGTCAGTCACTGTTTAGTACCATCTCCTTGACGGCTAAGATCAGAATGAGCAGTGATTTTGATTAATAAAATTTACAAGGTGTACTGCATATAACCTCCTATGACAGAACAGAAGTATGTTAAATGGGACAGGTTCCCTTTAAAGGGATATTCTCTTCTTGTATCTTCAGGCTTGCTGGGGGCTAATGCATTCCTGATGATTTGACTGTTCAGGCCAGCAGCATAGTTAAGCGGCTGGTCCGAACTGTGTGCTCATCCGTGCAGGTAGCACAGACAGCTTTGCCTCTGTAGCATCAAAGGTGCACAGGAGGGGGAGGGGAACTGAAACTGGTTGGATCCTGCAAACCAGCCAGCTTCAGAAAGGCACTTGCAAGCGTGTTCCCCTTGCCTAGGAGACTATAGTCCTGTAGTGATCATCTCCTGCTGATAAAACGCTGGTTTTATTGAAACAGCAACACCGCTCAGTAAGTGACACATTGCTGGCATTGGGCTCTCAGGCCTTAAGGGTATGCCACACTAAACGAGATCGCAAGCGAGATCACTAACGAGATCACTATTGCGTCACCATTTATGACGCAGTAGCGATCTCGTTGGCGACTTAGCTGTGTGATTCCAAACACAACTCATCAGCGATCTGTGATTCCAAACACATCTCATCAGCGATCTGTATAACGACCTCTGCGATCGTTGGGAAAACCTAGTCCCATCTGCGATGCTGGTGAAGTCGTTCATAAAGGGTGTCACACTCAGCGATTCAGGCTCACCAGCGGGACACCAACGACCAAAAAACGGCTCAGAACGTTTACAAACGATCAGCGACATCTCAGCAGGGGCCACATCGCTGCTACATGTCACACACAGCTAAGTCGCTAACGAGATCGCTACTGCGTCATAAATGGTGACGCAATTGCGATCTCGTTAGCGATCTGGTTTGCGATCTCGCTTAGTGTGGCATACCCTTTACATCATGTTGCTCTGATTACATAACAAAAACCTGCTTACAGATTCCTTTTAACCCCATTAAGACCTATAACCTATAGGTATGTCATAGGTCACCTCCCTCCCTTTGATGCAGACTCCTGTGCTAAGCTCGCATCTTTTCAGGAACATGACAGCTGATTTGATTAGCTGTCATGTGCCCTAACAGCCGCTGGTGGAATTGCAATCCACCCACGGCTGTTAACATGTTAAATGTCAGTGTCCGTCTCTGACCGTAGCATTTAACACTCACTTCCCGGAAGCGCATCACACACTCCTCCCATCAGGGGTAATGATGGGTTGGCATGACAGCCAGGGGTCCGCAGAAGACCCCTATGCCTGTCATTGGAGATCTTAGGCGGCGTTTATGGAGACAATGATTTGTCGCGCATAGCAGGGCTGAAGTTCTGCTGCGTGCAGCACAAGCAATCAGATTATCGCAGCTTCAAGTCTTCTAAAGAGACTATTGAATCAAGTGAAAGGTTTAAAAAAAAATAATAATAATAATTAAATATTAAAAGTTTTGCCCCATTCAAAATAAAAACCATGAAAAATACACGTTTGGTATCACTGCCTTCAGAAATATCCAGTCTATCAAAATATAAACTAAACTAATCTGATTGGTAAACTACGTAACTAGAAGAAAAATCAAAATGCCAAATTATTATTTTTTTTTTGGTCGCCGCAATACTGCAATAACTGGTGATCAAAACATCGTATCTACCACAACATGGTATCAATAGAAACGTCCGCAAGAAATAAGCCCTCACCCAGCACAAGATCTCCAAAAAATAAAGATGCTATGTAATGAATCCATACATGTTTAGTATCTGCGAGCTCGTACTAACCTGGAGAATCATAATGCCAGGTCAGTTTTACCATATACTGAACATAGTTAAAAGGTGCAACTTCAATCAATTTTAACCCCACTTGGAATTTTTTTTCCCGTTTTCCAGTACACTATATGGAAAAATGAATGGTTTTGTACAGTTCGTCCCGCAAAAACAAGCCCTCATATGGCTATATTAGTGGAAAAATAGAAGTTACTGTATGTCTCTGGGAAGAAGGGGAGCAAAGAAACGAAAACTCAAAAAAAAAAAAACAACCCACAAATTCCCAAGGTTTTGAGGGGGTTAAAGTCTCCAGCTCATGAAAATATGTTGGTCTACTGTCAGGTGAAGGAAGACGGAATATGTTGTATGTGATATTTTAATGTATACTTTGCTCTGTGGCAGAACTCTGCTCTAGAGAACAAGGTGAGAGAGTTGCAGGAGATGCTGGACCGCTCACAGGATAAGCACCGGAGACTGATGTCTGAGAAGGATAGAGAAGTGGCCGATATGAGGCATCAACTGCAGATACAACTGGAGGAGTATGAGCAGCTTTTGGATGTCAAACTAGCACTGGACATGGAGATTAATGCCTACAGAAAAATGCTGGAAGGAGAAGAGCAGCGGTATGTCTGTGATTAGTGACTTGTTATTGGGTGCTAGAATTGGCACCTTCGTTGACCAATGTATCCACTTTTTAAGTAGTCTTCCTCTACATGGACACCTTCTTAAATGCTGAACCCTTTGTTTTCTCCAAGCCGTTTTTTAGTGTTCACAGTTGATCAGTCTGCTTGATTTAGTGCCTCATTGCAGGCTTGTGTTTTTGAATAGTGTTACATTCATTTCTCCTTCGCCTCATTGGGGGACACACAACCATGGGTGTTATGCTGCTGCCACTAGGAGGATACTAAGCAAAAATACAATAAAAAGTTAACTCCTCCCCCGCAGTATACACCCTCTGCTGGCTCTCTCGTGAACCAGTTCTTGCTTAGTGTCTTTAGGAGGCACTATGGTCTGGTTTCAGACCCAGACTTTCTTATTTTAATTTTTTTTATTTTATTTTTTTTCTATTTTTTTCTTTTCTATCTTTTTTCACGGATTAAGGGCGACGGGGCCTTTCAAGGTCCCGAGCTCCCTAAAACTTTAACAGGCGGAAACGCGGAGTGTCGTCTCCCCGTACCCCCTCCTGCAACCCGTGTCTGTCTGGGCTCATAGGGGCGACGGATCCTTCAATGGGCCTGCTCTCCCCACACCAAGAACGGACAGGAACGTGGGGTGTCGCCCCCACGTACACCCTTCCGGAGCCAGACCTTCAGCCTGACAGCGTTTGATGTTGCGGCTTCAGAATGCACCACCAATGTCAGAAAGTGGCTGGTGCCAGGAAGCATGTGATTTCTCTCCACCTCCCTATCAAAGGGATCGTGGATTGAGACAGTGGCCGGTGCTAGGACGAAAATGGCCCCTCTCCACCTCCCTATCAAAGGGATCGTGGATTGAGGATGAACAGCGCTGCCAATTCTCCTTACTCCATGGCTGAACGACAGGGGATACCTGGCATCCTCCCGACTCTGCTGCATCGTGAGTACATGGGAGGAAGGGCCCCCTTCCCTTCCTTCTTCCCCAGGGTCCTGTTTTTGTTGTGCGGCCCCGTGGGATAGTAGGCAGCCCGGTCCCAGGACAGCTGCCGTTCTTCCACCGCGCCCTTCTCATGGCTGCCGCGGCCTTCCTTGCCGCGGCCGTCACTGCCGCGGCCTCTACCGCCACAGCGTCTTCATCGCCGCTGCGGCCTCTAATTTAGTCCCGGCTTCGGTCGGCTGTTAGGCCGAACTCCGCCAATGTCCCGGCCGGCTCCTCCTTTCTGGCCGGCTCCACCCCCTTTTCCAGCGCTTCTTGCCGGGCCTGTATGGAGCAGGCGGGGATAGGCTCTGCATATTTCTTTTCTCCGCCCGCTGTCTCCCAGCCCCTCTCCCCCTGTTTTTCTATGCACACTGTATCTGGCGCTTCTCGCAGCCCTCGAGAAGCACCAATTCTACTATCGGACTTTACTTCCTGGCGCGTCCTAGACAGGAAGATTGTGGGGAACGCCATTTTCCTTCTCCAGCTCCGTGGCAACAAGCACTTCTCCGGGTGCAAGGACCTGAGTAAAATAGCCACACTACGGCAGGTGCACGCTACTTATATTCGCTGCAGGCATTAACCCCTCAGCCGCAGGCGTTAACCCTCCGCCGCAGGTATTATCTCCTCAGCTGCAGCCATTAACCCCTCCGCTGCAGGCATCATCCTCTCAGCTGCGGGCTCGCTCTGCTAACCATATGCTACAGGCAATTCCGGCAACCCCTTTAGGCAGCCTTTTGCAGATTCCTTGGGAAATTTGCATTATTTCTCAATCAAAGGCTAATAAGAAAGCAGATAAGACGCACACGGTTATATATGCCGCATGCAATGTTTCCCTACCACGGAAACATCCCAATCCTGTCTGTACGGACTGTGAAGCCTCAGGAGCCCCCCACTACTGTGGAACAAAGCGGTGCTAGTCCCCCTGAGTGGGCTGCTTCTTTGGCGCAATCCGTAGCTTCTCTCGCAAAGGCCATAGAGTCCTTTCATGGTTCCTCCTCAAGCCAGGGCGTCCCATTGCCCCCTGTAGCGGGCCCTTCAGCCACACAAGAGCTTTCCTCGGACAGGGCAGGATGGCGACAAAGGGTGCGCATTCTTCCAGGAAACGTACCCGCGACACGTGCTCACAGAACTCTGATGCTTCTGCATCCGCTAGCTCTGCGTCTCGCTCCCCTTCACCAGGGGTTGGCAGTGAGCATGACTCAGAATACGAGTCAGATGTGGCCCCAGACCCAAACTCCCCTGAGTTCCAGGAGTCTATAGATTCTCTCATAGAAGCGGTTAATCATATTCTGGAAATAGATGAAGAACCCGGTACTAATCCAGATCATCCGGTGTCTTTTAAACAAACAAAACGGCCCCATAGGGTTTTCGCTAACCATCCTGAGTTTACAGACATCCTCAAGAGACATAGAAGTCGCCCAGATAAGCGATTATCCGGCCTAAAGCCGCTAGAAGCGCGGTACCCTTTTGGATCTACTCTGAGACAGGAGTGGACGGAGTCCCCTGCAGTAGATCCGCCCATATCAAGACTTGCTTCAAAAACTCTTCCGTCCCTGACGGATGGATCTTCCATTAAAAATCCCACTGATCGTCAGATTGACAGCCTGGCCAAGTCGGTCTTCGAGACTGCTGGAGTTGCTTTATTTCCTTCATTCGCCACCACGTGGGTAGCTAGAGCTATGGTAGCCTGGGCAGAGGCCATAGTGAAAACCAGTAGGAACAATAGCCTGCCATCCGAAGTGACTAGTCTCACCTATCCGATCGCCCAGGCAGGAGATTACGTAGTTCATGCCTCCCTAGATGCGGCTAATTATGCCGCACTTGCAGCCGCCAACACGTTTACCATCAGGAGAGCATTGTGGCTACGAGAATGGCGGGCAGATTCTGCGTCGAAAAAATCCTTGACTTCCCTACCTTACCAGTATGGGTGTTTGTTTGGGGATTAACTTGATCAGATTATCTTGGATGCTACGGGGGGGAGGGAAGAGCAAATTTCTCCCTTTCAGAACCAATTTCAGGCTCACTTCCGACCTTTTCGCAATACCACAGGCTGGTCATCCTCAGCCACTTCCGCTAGCTCAACCTGCCCCCCACACATTGGCAGAGGTTCACACCCATCATTCAGACCTGCTAATTCCTGGAGTAACAGATCTCCTCAGTCCAGACCCAAAAGCGCCCCTGCCCGCAAGTTCTCTTTTCAATGACTCATTTTCGTGTCTGGAAGACACAGGCAAGGTAGGCGGCCGTCTGTCCTTGTTTCGCCAAGTCTGGTTAATGGTCGTTCACGACCAATGGGTCAGAGATCTCGTCTTCCGGATACAAAATCGAGTTCACGACACCCCCCCCCTCCAACTCGTTTCTTCCGGTCCCATCTTCCAAAGTCCAAGGCGCTCGCGGTTCCCTTTTACCAGGCCATATATGCCCTCCGCAACATCGCCGTCATTGTTCCAGTTCCTCCCACGGAAAGGTTCAAGGGTTTTTACTCAAACCTGTTCATGGTTCCAAAGAAGGACGGAACCATGTGTCCCATCCTAGACCTAAAGTTGTGGAACAAATTTGTCATAGTGCGCCACTTCAGGATGGAATCCCTCCGTTCCGTCATCGCTTCTCTGGAAAAAGGGGAATACCTTGCGTCAATCGACATCAAAGACGCATATCTCCACATTCCAATCTTCCAAGTCATCAAATATTCCTACGCTTTGCGGTTGGAGACGAACATTTTCAAGTTCACTGCTCTGCCCTTTGGTCTTGCCACCGCCTCCAGAGTATTCACAATGGTCATGGCTGCCGTCATGTCTATTCTACACTCTCGGGGTGTCGTGATTCTACCCTACCTGGACGATCTTCTCGTCAAAGGACTGTCCTATCGGGCTTGCTCGGAAAGCGTCAGTGTCGCCACCGACACTGTCTTGCCTAGGTTGGCTAGTAAACCTGGAAAAATCTTCCCCAGTTCCATCCCAGCAAATTCCCTTTCTGGCGATGATCTTGGACACTTCCCAAGGGTTGGTAATTCTCCCTCCGGACAAGATTTCGTCTCTAACCCGAGGAGCCCAATCACTATCTCTGGTCCGCTCTCACTTCCTGCAGTTCGCCATGCAGGTCCTGGGGAAAATGGTGGCATACATCGTTGCAGTACCATATGCCCAATTTCATCTCCGTCCTCTGCAGCAGGCCTTGATCTCAGCCTAAGACAAGAATCCAGCCTCCTTAGGTCGCCGCTTTCTTCTGGCACCCAGAATCAGACGGTCTCTCAGGTGGTGGGCTACAACGTCGTCATTGGATCAGGGAAGGTCTTTTCTCCCTGTACACTGGCTGGTAGTGACCACCGATGCCAGCCTTCTCGGATGGGATGCGATTTTTCGCCACCACACGGCTCAGGGACGTTTGTATACGCAGGAAGCCAGCCTTCCGATCAATATCCTCGAGATCCGAGCGATAAGGCTAGCTCTTCATCAATTCCATCATCTTTTGGCCGGACATCCCGTCCGGATCCAATCAGTCAACGCCACGGCTGTGGCGTACATCAATCACCAAGGAGGCACGCGAAGCAGAGACGACTTTAGGCAAGAAGGACGGGGACGTCCTGAGCACCACCTTGTCTTGGTGGAAAATCAGAAACTGAGGTTTGCACGACAAAGCCGCCAGTTCCGAGACCCGTCTGATGGATGTTATTGCCACAAGAAAGGCAATTTTCCAGGAGAGAAGCTTACAGTGTCAAAGGTCAGCCTATCCCAGCGGGGATTAAGGCTCACTCCACAAGGTCAGTGGGGGCTTCTTGGGCCATCCGGCACCAAGCTTCCGCACAGCAAGTGTGCAAAGCCGCAACTTGGTCCAGCCGTCACACGTTTGCGAAGCATTACAATATTCATGCTCAAGCCTCTTCAGATGCGGCCCTCGGCAGACAGATCCTGCAGTCGGCAGTTTCGCATCTGTAGATTACATCTAGTCGCTTATTTCTGTAAGCATTGGGTGCGCGAGGTTTCACCTGTTATGTTTTTTCCCACCCAGGGACTGCTTTAGGACGTCCCATGGTCGTGTGTCCCCCAATGAGGCAAAGGAGAAACGGATTTTTGTGTACTCACCGTAAAATCCTTTTCTCTGAGCCAATCATTGGGGGACACAGCACCCACCCTGTTAGCCCATTGGCTTGTAGTCTGTTTTGATTTTGACGTATTACAATTGTTTGTGAGCTCCTACTGCTTTTGTACCGAACTGGTTCACGAGAGAGCCAGCAGAGGGTGTATACTGCGGAGGAGGAGTTAACGTTTTATTGTATTTTTGCTTAGTGTCCTCCTAGTGGCAGCAGCATAGCACCCATGGTCGTGTGTCCCCCAATGATTGGCTCGGAGAAAAGGATTTTACGTTGAGTACACACAAAAATCCCTGTTTTACTATAGTTTATACCTTACTAAATGCTGTAGTCCCCCCATGTAAAATAAAAAAAAAAACTTCCGTTCACCTCTCGCTCCAAACAATGTCTGCGCTCGGTCTCCCTCTCACATGTTTGTTTTACTACATACAAATTTAAGCTGCACTTCGTTTGGAAATGCTGGTCAGTTTTTATATTTATGGTTTTACTCCATGAACGATGCAGCTTATTAGTGGCCGCTGATGGGCTGCATTGTTCACTACTCTAGGACATAACTCAAACGTAAAATGAAAATGTGAGACATGCAACCTATTGGCTCTGCTGATTGGCTGCAGTGTTCATGTGGCATAATAATTATACATGGGATCGGGTGCCCTGTTGCTGATTATCACTGGAATAGTCGGCACATGGGGTGAGTGGAAGATTGTGTTTTTTTTTTGTTTTTTTTTGTTTTGTTTTTTTTAATTTTAAACTGGGGATTGGAGAATTTAAGAAGGGGTTGTTCAAGTAGTGGACAACCCCTTTAATTTTCAAACTTTTAATTTCTCTGACCTTTAAAGCAGAGAGTTATATCACACAAGATAGTTAATAAATAACATTTTCCAAATGTCTACTTTACGTCCCCATCCTTTTTGAAGCATCATTTTTTGTTACGAAGTTTGAAAGGTTAAAAGTTGGTAAGTGACTTCTCATTTTTCTAACAATTTACAAATTCACATTTGACGTGACTGGCTTATGTTACAGAAAACACCCATAAGTGACACCATTTTTAAAAATTGTGCACCCATCAAAGTCCTCAAAACCACATTCAAGAAGTTTATCAACCCTTCAGGTGCTTCACACAAATTTAAATTTTTTTTATTCACGCAAAAATGTTGCTTTAGCCCCGAATTTTGCATTTTCACAAGGGTAGCAGGAGAAAATGAACCATATAATTTGTGTAATTTCTGAGTACACCGATACAAATATGTGGGGGAAAAACGACTGTGTGTACATATGGCAGGGCTTGGAAGGAGCCCTATTTGACTTCTCTAGCGCAGTTTTGGCAGGGATAGACTACAGGCGCCGTGTCACATTGAAGAGCTGCTATGGTACCAAAACTGCAGAAACTATCCACATTTTGGAAAATAAATCTCTTGAGGAATTCTTCTGGGTATATAGTGAGCATTTTAAACCCACAGGTGATTCACAGAATTGTGTAACATTTGGCCAATATCCTATATGTGGTCGGAAACTACTTTTCAGGCACAGTGCAAAGCTCAGAAGGGAAGGAGTGCCATATTGAAATGCAGGTTTGCTGAACTGGCTTGCAGGAGTCGTGTCACATTGGCAGAGCCTCTGAGGTGCCAGAACCCTCTAAGTGACCCCATTTTATACAAACTTCAGTAGTGATGCAGTGAGGATATTGACACGACAGGTGTGTCACAGAATTTTATACTATTGGGTGGTAATTGCATTTTTATTGCTAAAATACTGTTTTAGCTTAAGGTTTTTTTATTTTCACAAGGGGAACATGGGTAAAAAAAAAAAAAAAAGACCCCATAATTTTGTTACACAACTTCTCGCGAGCGTGGCAACACCCCATATAAGGCTGTACAGTACTGTTTAGCCACAGGACAGGGCTTAGGATGGGCGGAGCGCTATTTGACGTTTGCAGGGCAGATTTTTCTAGAATAGTTTTCAGACTCCATTTTACAGCGCCTCTAATGTGCCTAAATGGTGGAAACCTCCCTTCAAGTGAACCCCTTATAGGAATTTACACTCTAGGAATTCATCTTTGGGGGGTAGTGACTTTTTACGGTATGGGTGTTTTCCAGAAACCAACGCAGTGGAAGTTAGTGAAACTTGAAAATCTGCCATTGTGCCCAGCTGTCAAACATATCAATGGTAACTGCGGTTTATGCACATTGTGGGGCTCAAAAGAGAGGGGGGCATTTGAATTCAGGAGTGCAGATTAAGTCCGGTTTCTTTTGGTGGGAGCCATGTTTTTTTTCAAGTACCTTTGTGCTACCAGTAACTTAGACACCACCTATATTTCTGTTCAGATGACATTTTTTTTTTTTCCTGGTTTGAGTTGAAGCTTTTATTGGTGGCATTTAGGGGTAGAAAACCGTTCAGATCAGTTCATTTATCCTGTTCTCTTTGAGCACTTACTTCATGGCTCAGTATCTGAAACACATGATTCGGATGAAACCTCGAACAGATCCATTCGCTAGTGAGGCAGACGGTGTTACTCCGGACTCAGTTTGACCTCTGTTTAGCGGTGTCCGCCTTTTCAAAGGTGCACAAAACTGTGTTTGTGCTTTTGTGCACTTAAAAGACGCACATCACTAAATCAGGTTAGACTGTGTTTAAAGTGTCTCAATTTACCTCGTTATAAGGAATGTTGCATCTGGATCACTTAATTCTGAGATTCACACGGTAACCATGATGCAAGTGCTCAGCGAAGAGTGCAGGATAAATGTGAGTCGAGCCTTAATGTGATATTTGGGAGGCAGAATGAACAAATCAACACCAAGTCAAGAATTTTGTTTTATTTATTTTTTACACTATTCCCTGTGCGGTATTAATGATAAGACCGCTTTATTCTTCTGGTCGTTTCGATAAGATTTATATATCTCATTTGCTGGTTTTGCACAATATAAAAACTATTTTCAAAGAAAAAATAATTATTTTTGCATCATGTTATTGAGAGCTATAGCTTTTTTATTTACAGTATAAGCCGACCCGAGTATAAGCCGAGACCCTAATTTTGCCACGGAAAACTGGGTA